>CM040186.1:85052700-85105200 GCA_022606455.1 Callitettix versicolor
TCTTTCTTTATTACGCATTGCACGCGAGCCTTTGTTATTTGATGCCGTTCCTTAACACTGCGCTCCCTTTCCTGGTGCTGTGATTGAATATGATATGCTGTCATTTTATTGGTGGAAAGAGCGCACGGAACTATACACGCGTGCACGCAACTGTTTAGAGTACTTGGAGAACATTAGGGGCGCATAGTTTCCCAGCGTGTGACGTAACTTAAAAACCTTTGTAGTAAAGTGCTTGTAATAAAGGATCGCGGCACGCAACTGTCTCGCTGATGTCATAGAAGCCAGTTTAAAAAATTACTTTTTTATATTATTTTTTCAAATTCCGATTTCAACATCATAATGCTCCGTATATTAGCATTTTAAACTTTCAAATCACATTAAAAATACAAAAATGAACCTTGACCACAGTCAAAAAATTTCCTAATTTTTAACGGATTATTCAAAATGTTTATTTATGCAGTTTTTAACGCAGATTACGATGGCGAAATCCGAATTAAAAAAAAAGTAGATACGTTTAAAGATTTGGAACGGCCGCCATGTTTAAACTGTTGCAAAATTTGTTGACTAACAAACGTGTTCAAGCTAATAACGTAACAGATTTCTGTTCCAAGTTTGACTAAATCGGACCAAAATTGCGAATGTGAACGTGCTAAAACACACACACACACACACACACACACACACACACACACACACACACACACACACACACACACACATATATATATATATATATATATATATATATATATATATATATATATATATATATATATTTCAACGACCCCTTAAAAAAAAGTAATCTAGACGTCAGGACAGGTCTCCGGGTTTGCGTCTTAACATTTTAGTGAGACCGCAACCCCATTAGGCTGCTTCAAATAACTTATTTTAAGACGTACGCTAAAATACGTTTCGAAAATGACTCGAAAAATCAAAAATGAAAATCCTGACCACCTAGCTTACATTGTAGTGAGTTTTAAATCCATATAGGCCTACGGTTTTTTAAAACCTAATGCATTTAGATTGTCCTCATTGCGAATTTCCCTATTTTTATCGGTAACTCAAGAAACAGTGTTTTTATAGAACATTTACGTTCTGTTCGAATGTTTGATTTTTACTTGACGAAGTTTAATTGAATGCAACAAATTTTGCACAATGTTTTGTACCGTTCAACTGTCATCTGATTAGTTCACACACTGACTAAAATCACTGAATTTCATTGGAAGTTCTATCTATAACAAATAGGAACACTGATTGCACAAAATGTGAAGTTTTAATAATTTCCCATGTTGCCACGTCAGATCAAAGACCTGTTTACGTAATACATTATCAGAACGGGGGATGGGTGCAAGTGACAGAATCACAAAGTTGTAACATGTAATTTGGTAACTTTAATCTCAAAGTTTAACTGAATTCTAATTAATTACGCAGACATAAGTTCGAAGTAAGTACGGATAAGTGGCGAACAGACGCGCGAGTGTGCAAAACCGCGGTTCGAAACAGCAAAGTTTTCTTCTGCAAATTTTCAAAGATATTTTGAACAGATTTTTTTGTCTTGATTTAAAATCAAGCTCGATTTAATTAGCGTAAACATTAATTGGTATGTTGGATTATAATAAAAACTGCAATTGAAATATAAACTGCACTTTAGTTTAACTGTGCGGAATGAAATTCTATAGCCGTTTAGTTCAATTTTAAAATAATATTTATTAAACAATTAAAATTTATACTTTTTGTCAGTTTTTTCATTTTATAATTACTGATAAGCCATTACGCACTTTTACATTTTTTAAAAATCGTTACGGGTTATTTCAGTCATTAGTTTTGTTTTTAATGTAAAATGTTACAAGCTTTTGTTATAGTCTCACCATTATTAACTTTTATAAATTCACAGATAGGTAAATGTTATAAGAAATAGTTGGGAACCAAGGTTATTTGGTTCCCTAAGTTTATATTTAATAAAACTTTAATTTAAATGGTTAGAATCATTTTTGAGAAAACAATACGTGTTTTTCTAATTTTCTATTCTTAATGCTACCCGCACACAGGAAGATTCAAAACAGCTCGAAAGGAGTAATTTTGCTTCTGACAATTTGTCTTCAGACTGTCTCGACCTGACCTGAAACAATTTCACGTTCTCCAACTAGTCATGTTCACCTAAAATGTTGAGTAATAAAGAATGTCTGTTATTATACATTATTTTTATTTGGAAGGTTGTATAACTGAAGGGCCAATCCGAACAATTTGAACATGATTTTAACAATAAAAAGGAAACTTTTTTGAATTTCCTTTTAGGTTAAAAGTCATACAATGCAGGCCTAACCTTAACCAAATGATTCAACTTCCGTGATATTAATATGAATTATTATTTTCAGTATTTAACTAATTTTAGTTTAGCTATTTAATTGTTACTTGCACTACAAAGTATTACTAATCAAACTGAAGAGTGGTAGACGTTGATAGCACCAATGTGTCACGCATGCGTACACGATGAGTTTGACATCAGAATAATACCACGCATGCGTAAATAAAACCAACCTCTTTAGAGTTGATTTTGATGATTTAATTATAAATTTTAATGATCCTCGTCGTTTCGTATCAAACCGACAAACGTTTCAGTTACAGCCGGTGTGCAGCTGGCGTAAAGAGTGTAGTTGTGAAGCACAAGTGAAATAGTAGTACCGTAGAAGAAAATGTAGTACCGTAGCCTAAAATGTCATTTTTAAAAATGGAATTTATTCGAAACATGCGAGAATGTGTGAAAAATTATATTATTATTGACAATGAAAAGATCTGTTCTAGAAATAATATCTACATTGAGGTCTTGACTTATAACCAACGTATAGACGAAACTATAGCTAAGACTTGAAAATTTGAAGATAACATGTATTTTTATGAAAACATGCAATAAATTTTCTAATATTTAACTATACAATGATATTAATAGCGTTATAACAGTTTATTTGGAAAAACACGTTTTTATCGGAATTTATTAAAACATAACTGTTTAAAAACACACAAAATTCAAGTGTTGAACTCGGGGAGTTACCAACAGAAGCGAAAATTTTGTTATTGATATCTTTGCTGAATATATAAAATATGTTTACAAATATTATGTTTTGTGTAAATAAATAAATACGCGAACCTAGCATAGATATTATTTACTGTAGTTATAGTAAAAGATCACATGTTTTATGTTAATCCGTAACTATCAGCTGATTTCATTGAACAGCTGATAGGATATAATAAGTTTCAGGTTATGTTGTTAAAAACTAGCAATATTAACAATAATTATTATAAACGTTTATATCAATTTCGAAGAGTATTATTAAAGTTTACAACTTACACGTGTTCTTCAACTAAGGAAAAATACCGAAACCAAAGCAAATCCACGTTTTCATATAATACGCGTGTACTATATGAACACGCGTTCTTATAAAGAGGAAGAAAAGAGAGATCGAAATATAGAGACAAAATTCGTTTGCTCTCTTGTTCCATTTTTCTGTTACATGCTTCCGTTCGGCAACTTTTTTTTCATTCACTCCTCTCGCCAAAGCTAACACTACAAGCTTTGCATTGAATTTCGTATATCAGAATTTCCCAGAATTCATACCCTAAGTGGGATAAAAAAGTTCGCATTTAAATAATATTTTTGTGAATAGAACATCTTGAAACTTATTACTCTAAAACGCTGTATTTCAAGCCGTAATATTTTAAACAGTATGTCAGAATTTTCCAAATGGTATAACAGTTTCTAGTGGGAAAATATATTTTTGGTGTGATTTTGTTTTGAAACTTAACATATATTTCAGAATTTTTCAGAACTCATCCACTGAAGGAATAAAAGTTAGGTGTACAATTTTGTATTGCAAAACAATAGCCATTCGTTATTTCAGATATTTATGATTTTTTCACGGGCAACCCGAGCTGGTACAGCTAATTGAATTATAAAAACTTATCTCAGTACAATAACAATAAATTAAAAATTTGCAGCTTAATATAATTTTAGTGTTACGATATACGATGCTGTTAATTTTCCAATATTCTCTTTTATGACAGCGACACAGCTGCGTGTTGCTGTTATGTTAGTAAATTTTTTACGTTATTTGTATTTAAAATTTTCTGCTATTACAGTTGGATATTTGTTTTCTTAAGGTCGGGGGATCAACGATAAGGGTAAAGCAACGGAAGTAAATGCGTTTGGAACCCTCAACACTGAGGTGCGCAGTTGATATACGCAACAGACCGTCCGGTGCTTTAGGCACATCGATCACCGAACCCTTATTACACTTGAATGCAGACATACCCATAAATATTTTATAAGACGTTTTATTTTATTTTTTAAAATTTTTTATTTTTTGTTTGTTTAATGTCCGACTATTGTGCACATTTGGGCTAATGCAGACGATGGGATGATTTATAGCGCATGAAAATGCCAAGCCCTGGCCGGGAATCGAACCCGGATCCTCGGGGTTAAAGCCCAGTACGCTATCAACTAAGCCACCGAGGCAGCTAAAATAAGACGTTTTAGTCAAATTTACAAGTTTCTACACTTTTTTCGCATTCAAGATATAAACTAAAATACACATACGGGCATAGCTATAAATTTGCGTGTAGTTTCACTGATTTATTACATTAGTGTGTTTGCTGTTTATATCGTCAACATTGTTAAACATATTTAACACTAATATTAGAAGCCTACTAATAGTAATATATTATTAGTAATTCTAGGCCTAAACATTGTTCAAGTTTAGAAAGTAGCCTACAATCAAAACGCCGATGTTTAAAATCAATTTCACAAGGATAAACGTAAATGTCCATCGATATTTTATTTTCACGACTCATGGCTCTGACACCGACGCAGGGACAATGACCGTATTGAAACTTTATTGGTGGAAAATAAATTTTAAAATATAAACGCCAATGGCTTCCATTGTTTCCTCTGTTACGTGTGGACAGGCGTCGCCGGTGACGTACACACAAAGTAGTATTTAACTGAAGAGTACGTCATGGACAAATGGAAGCAGCAGGTGAATGTCACTCAAAAAAACTATTCAAATAGCTCGGTATTGTGTTAAAGCTGTGAATTTTATAACAGCGTTCTCTTATTGTCTGGTCAGTATTGTTATACAATCTGTAAATAACTGGAGCGCACATATTTCGAACAAATACGAGTATATTGTTAAAAAAGATGGCAAATCGGCCAGCTTTATCAAACTGTATTGTTCTTAAATTTTTGTTATACACAACTAACCGTATCACAAGTCAGTTTACCAAATTTGTAGTTAAATAAACATTTCGTTGGTAAACCGGAAAAAACCAAAACCGAACGGTCATTTTTAATTTTTTTCATATTTGCAGGAAATATAAACAAAATCTAATGTTAATGTAACCGTTTATTCGGACATCCCCCATCATTTGCATAAATAAAACAATACACGAGGTATCGAGATTGTGGATCAACTCTCGTTCTCATGTGCCTAACCTATGCAGAACAAAAACATATGTTAACATACTTGTGTGTGGAAAAATTAATCGCAAGCCACAAGTCATCAAGGAAACGAAAATTCTTTCAACAGTTTCAAAATGGCGGCCCTTTGACAAAATGTTTTTCTCCGTTTAAATTAAACATTTTTTGACAACAATGGTTTTTCTCAATGTAATTTAAAAGTTTAAAAGATAATTTGTAGATTTTAGCGCTGATATATTAGTGAAATCAGAATTTTAAGAAATAAGAATAAAAAAAATACTTTTGGAAATTCGGTTGTATCACGTTAGCGAGACAGCTGCGTGACCCGATTACCTTTTTAATTTTGCACAAAAGGTAATACAATTTTTCTTCTTACAGGTAAGCAGTTTCCGACTTATCGGTAAGTTTGAGAAGTTTAAATTAATCTGTATTATACATTAAAAGCAAATTTAAGTAACCTACACAGGTCAGATGTTTTCTGTGCACTGAACGTAAAGCTAATTTGGGGTAAAAAATGTTAAAGTTTTAATACTTACGAAGTATGAGTGGACATACAGACAACAAGCTTGTTCTTTGTATTGCTTAAAAACTTTTATAAAATACATATCAGTACTCTCATATAAGTTTTTATGGTATGGCTTTATTAATGTGATGCTTTTAGTGTCACCATTGACATTTTTAAGTTATAATGTAATTTACCTTCTTCAGAATGACTTTAACGAATTTCCTTTTTGTCCTTTCGTTTGAGTAGGTTCGTGCTTGTATCCTGTCACCAATTACCAATCGCTTTTAACACTGAAATTGCCCCGAGTGGCATCTTGCACCATTAAATGCAATCATGTTCTAAGAGAACGTGTAAATATTAGTTCATAAGGGCAGGAGTAGAGGCTTTCATGGTTCGTAGCTGCATCAACAACTGATGCATTTTAATTTCAGAATAAATTTTCAGTCTCAAGTGAAACGATATTCAAACAACAGCTGTTTAGAAGTAGTAGCGTATATATATATATATATATATATATATATATATATATATATATATATATATATATATATATACAACAGTACGCAACGCGCTAAACATACTATTATATGCAATATGACACTGGCACGCATCGCACAAAATCCAACATCACAACCAGCCCTAAAACATGATACATGTTAGAACTGTACTTCTGGACGCGTCTCGTATGTCATAAAAAGCATAGTTTTGTACCTAACAACTATTTTGTGTTTTTTGAAAATCATATATTTTTAAGTTAGTCATTAAATGTTACAAAAATGAAATTGTACATGTTACTGCGTGTCGGGAAATTCAAATTTGAGAAAAATAATTGCACCAATATTAGCCTAATAAGGGAGGGAATTAATTGAGTTATTAACAAAGTAAAGTGAAAATATTAATTCTTGGAAATTGTCTACAACCAAGATTTGTCTAAAGGCAAAGTTTTTATCGATTTCAGCTCGTTTTTAAGTTACAGAAAGAATAAAGAAAAAAAAGTTTGATAAAAATATTGTGTAATTAACGGTTTTCGATACATTCGATTTTAAAAAGATTAAATAGTTGCCACTAGACGAATATTTTCCGCTAATTTAAACTTTACAGAACTAAGTACCATGCAAAATTTTATCTCATGTCATCTACCGTTAAAAAAACTAGATTTTTTTGTTAAAAACACAAAATGTTTAACAACAGATAGGAATTTAAGTATTTTAAGACGTATGTTTATATCAAGATTTTTACGTTTGTTCATTTGTCAAACTATATTCTTATAGTTTTGAGTATATCTTTAGGACTTCCTCTGGTGTAAATTTAACGGCCAAATAAGCACAATTATTACTTCGACTGCGATTATTGATGCGTCGACTTTGCTTAACTTGCTGAAACGGCGGCAAGAAGTTTATCGAAGTTGAAGTTTAAATAGTGCAGCACATGGCGTCACAAGGCGGTCTGACTTGATAATGAGGTTGTGTTAAATACTAAACTGACAACTGCAAGTAACATGTGACGTCACAGATACATGAATTATTAACAGCTGTCGAGTCTAACAAGTCGAGATCTATCCAAGTAAGCATGTTTCTGTCTCTATCTTAAGTTAACTATCTTTATCTTCAACTTGTAACTTGTATCGGAAACGCAGAAGAAAATATTTTAATTTTGAATCTGACATAAACTTTCTCATATGCGAGTACAGTGCAACTATGATTGTTTAACTAATTTATGTCGTTTAAACGTTCTTACACTGATAATTTGTTTGCGATTTATTTAAATAACGTATTTGCACTTCAGCAATACTTATTAATATGTTATTTAAATCCGTTTGATTCCAAACTTTGATATATTTCATTTAGGATCATACACCAACATTAATGTTACAAATAAGCAAGTTTAAAGATAAATATTTTAAGCGCTTTTTGCCTTCTTTTCGGCTTATAAGTTCTCTGGCGATTTCCGATTCCTTGCTTCCTTTTTTCTCCTGTCATTCCATAGATCGAGATTCAAGCCCCTCTCTTTCACTTCCTTATCAATTCCTTTTCTCCAACTAAGTCTCGGTCTCTCTCTCTTTTTCTGTTACCATGTGGCCCCATTTTTAAATCTGTTTGGGAAGTAGATTTTCGTCCATCCTTTGGACATGGCTACACCATCGAAGATGTTCTGTATTAATATCGTGTAAAATGGTCTGCTTTGCATCCATGACTTACGTATTCGTAATTTTTCCCCGTTCCTAACGACCTGCAGCTCTTCGCCAGTAGTTCATTTTTATAGCTTCAAGACATTTTTCTGTTTTTGTTTAAGTGGTCATACTTCGCTTCCATATGAGATTATACTTTTTATAATTGTATTATATATTTTATGTTTATTTATTTTCGTTATATATTGATCCCGTATGATACTTTTCAGTATCTTTATTTCTTTTCTTCCCAAGATGTTCTGTTCTTTTATAGCTGTGTCCAAGATTCATCGCTAGTAACTGTCATTCCCAAACACTTGTAAGTTGTACAAACCTTGATTTTTGTGTCGTGTTCCAACAGAAGATTCCTGCTCTACCCTCTAATGCACAAGTACTTCGTTTTGTTCAGGTTTACCTCAAGTTTCCTAATATTATATTCCTCTATTAATTTCCTACTTATGTATTCTAGATCCTCATAACCTAGCGCTATAACTACTTGGTCATCTGCAAAGCAGAGGGTGTATAAAGTGTTATCGTTTAATGTTGTACCAATTCTTGTACACTGGCTTTTTTAGTTGTGCAGTGCTTGTTTCAGGTAGATTTTAAACATTCATGAGGGCAGGGTACATCCTTGTTTAAATACGTTAGTGACTTTAAAACCTTTAGACATTTTATTTCATACATTTACTTTTGCTGCTATATTTTCGTACGTTTGGCTGCCCTTTTTAGAGTTATGTCTAATTAATACAAAAGTCATGCCTGATGGGGTAAATAATACATTCTTGTATATTTTAACTCAGTTTGCATAGTTTTTTCTGTAAAAACAAATGTGAAAGAAAATTTGACACAAGAAACCTTGACTCATTTCAGGCAAAAATCGATATTTTTTATCAAAATTTCAAAAATCGACTTTTAGCAATTATCTTTCTAAAAAATTAATCATGAAACAAATAAAAACATCTTCGCACGCATGCCCACGTTGAATTATAAATAAATGACATAGTAACTGATAGTTTGAAGAGTGTTGTTGGGTCACAGGTTGCCAATATCCCAGCAACATTAACAATTAAAGCTGACTGTTTTTTCAATTTTCAGGAATTTGTTTTAGTTATTCCCCACTCTGCTGCTTCTCTGAACTTCGCATATCAAGGTTGTGGTTTCGAGACGCAGTTACTCCCGTTGCTTTATCGTTTCCGTTTATGCTGACCTCCTTGTCCTCTTTAGTTTGTCTAACATAAGGCGTTTAAACGTAAAGACAAAAGAAAAAAAATGGTTATAGATTTCGCTTTAATTTTGTTAAATCTGAAATAACATACGTTTGTAGTTTGCGAATAAATCTAGGTAGCTTATGATGTGATTATTTCTATTTAGTTTCTAACCTTAACTTACATGAAATTTGGTACACTGTTTGAATTTATAAATTTTCATATATATCAAGGATACGAATCTTATAATAATAAGTCATAGGACTAAGCATTTAGATTTCCTCATTATCGTGTAACATTAGTTTTGAAGTGAAAAAGTCTTTAGACGGGCCTATTAGAAATTCACGGTAGCATAAATATTTTTTAAATTTATTTATTAGTATTTATAATCTGTCTACAGGACACTAAAATAATGACATGAAAGCATGTACCCATTGATACATACAAATAATGAGTATTATGTAAATAATAATAATAAAATATTGCTACATAATGTTATATCTGTTAGGTCAGCTGTTAATTGTCAGGCAGGTCGCTAGGTATTCTCCTCTTGAGTCTTGGTGTTGTCGATCTCATCATTAAATTTTCAGTCAAAACATTTGGATGAGCTAATATTCGATGTCGGTAACTATTGCTATAAGTTTCAATTTCTTCTGTGATGGTCGGAATATTGAGTTGCTTGTGGATTATTTCATTTGTGATTATTTTTGGAGCTGTTAAGATCAAACGTAGTATCTTAGATTGGAAACGTTGTAAAATTGTAATATGTGATTTGCAAGCAGAACCCCATAATTGTATCCCATACGTTCATATTGGTTTCAGTTTTGTCTTATATAGTAATATTTTATTATTGGTTGGAAGTTTTGATTTGTGCCCTATCAGCCAGTACATATTTCTGAGTTTAATACCAAGTCGTTTACGCTTAGTAAAAATATGTTTCTGCCAATGCAGACGTCTGTCTAAATGAATTCCCAGTTACTTCACTTCTGATGTCTGCGATATCAGTTTTTTATTTAGGGATACTGCTGGACATGTATGCTTCCTTAATGTAAAGGTTATATGTTGACATTTAGCTTCATTAACTTTTATACGCCATTTTTCCATCCAAAGTTGAACTAGTTTCAAACTATGCTACAATGTTTGAGAAGCTGTCTGAGGATCATTACTGGAGGCCATTATAGCAATGTCCTCTGCAAATATGGCAGTGATTACCCCTAGCATAAATAAAATGTAAAATTCGTCACCCTTACCGTATACACATTAGTAGTACATTCGTAAAGTAAATTTAGGTCTACCAGTGAGCTGATTGTTTCTATATAGGCTACATTCTTCTTTCAGTGTTATGATTTATGCTGAATAAACTATGAGTAGTGTAGTCGAAATCTGGTGATGACGTTGTTAAATTTGTTTATATTAAATATTTGTTAATAATTATATAAATAAATAATTTTAAAAATTATAATTCACGCCATTATACTACAAAGCCGTCGCGTCTAACACGAAATTGGTTAGAGAGTTTCAATTAAATGTTGTGCATAATTTTATTAATAAATATTTAAATTACTAACGAAAGCCATTATACTACATACCCAGGCCAGCCAGCACAATTATTAGAACATTAACAGTTGGATATATTGTACAAAATTGCTGTTTTATGTTAATATCAGTTGTGTATAATTTAAATTTAACAATAAGAACAGTAATGTATCCTCATTTGGCCAATACAAACCAACAACCAACACTAATTACCATAGGTCTGTCTGTCAGTGTCTCGACTACCAGATTTGTTTGTTTGTTAATAGTTCTAGAAACTAGAACCAAAATTTTCAAAAAGAGTTTGCCGTTAATGGTAGTTTGTGTACTTGAGTGTTTTGTTTGAGCCTGTAAACAAAGTTTGTACATCTGTTTTAACTTTGTTAACCAATAAGGAAAGATTTTATTTCAGCCTAAACACCCGGAAATATTAGAATATTAATAATCCTTCCACATACTGTTTAAACGTTAGTGTGTCGTTATTTCGTGTATGGAAAACCTTCCTCTTGTTTACATAATACAATAAAATCTCTACATTGCAACTTATCAATAAGTAAACTTATGCAATTATGAATCCACTAAACTTGTTAAAAGCAATGAGTTTCGTTAAAATAGTTGCATCGGTTAACGTGTAATAATAACAGCTGCAAATAGTTATATTTGCCACTCGGTGAACGTACAATTGCAATAAGAGATATTGTAGCAAACTGCTAATTGGCATTGTTATTGTAGGAAATATGCTCTGTGATTGCACAGTGTCTGTAGTTAAGTTGCTTTAAGTTTAATTGAGTTACTTTTAATTAGATAACAATGCAACAGTTGATTTGCGGCGGTGACAACACAAAGACAATAAAAGCAGAAATATAAACATGCCTCAACAAGAACATCGCGTCTTAGATCTTTGTTATTATTATCGCATTATATTGTTATTCTTAGTTCAAATTATTTGTACTCGTTGTCCGTCCCGAGGGCCAGTTTGGTTTTTACGGCCGTAAGTGATGTCAGTTTAATGAACGATCAAACTGTGAATTTTAACATTAAAGATCATGCAAAGTGAATCAGTATGATTTCGCAAATAACCGCTCTACGCTGATGACTCGCTGACGTGTTGGAAACGAATTTTCAATATTAGGCCTAATCTCTTTTATCTGTACTTTTTTTTTTGAAAATATGGTTTTTACGTCAAAATCATCATCAAATTATGCGTAAATTATTTGTTTAAGTTTTTAAAATATATTGAAAATGCAAAAATTGATCCCTGAACATAATCAGGTCCTTTTTCGAAGTATTTTTTGAAATTTTAAAAACTGGTTTGTGTAAATTTTAACGTTAATTATTACGGTGAAATAAGATTTAAAAAGCCGTGATATTGTTTTATTATCACCTATTAGGAATGGCCGCTATTTTAAAACCGTCGCACAGACTTTGATTAATAACGAGCATATACAAGCTATAAGCATTAACTTTCTTAGATTTTACATTGACAAATTTACGGTCTATGCACGCAAAAGGTTGAACATACTTGCAATCTATTCATTCTTTTAAATTTCAAGAATTACAAGAATGAGGTATGTAGAAAAATAGAAATATTACTTAATGCAATTATTTAACTGTATTTACATTTCAATATTTAGAGTTACTGTATACAACTAAACTTGCTAAGAGCAGTAAGTTTCAGTATAGAGCGCGCTAGGGCCTAACCAACTCGTCCACGTTTAGCTTCATAGGCCACTCGCTAGTCGTGCGCCTTCACTGGTCCGTGCGTAAAACGTAAACTGCAATTATACGTTGCAATAGCAATACCTGAAAAAAAACAGTAGGAAAAATACTGAAAAAAGGTACTGAGGTAAATATTGTAGGAGCAATAAACATGCCAAGTTTTACACCGCCATGAACACTGCCATGAAGTTTTACACTGCCCCCCACACACATATATATATATATCGAATCTAGTTTCAAATGATACCTTACAATAAATTAAATACAAATTAAAAATATTTATGCTTTTAAGGCACCATTACCCTAAATATTTTTTACCGTCAACATTTATATTTTTCTTGTCTTTTAGACAAAGATAAATTCTGCTAAATTTTATGAAAATCGGTTGCATCGTTTACGATTAAGGTGCGTTACCGACCGACTGTCGGACACACGCTCGATTCTGTGAGTGGCCTTTGTTTTGCTTCCGGACTCCAAAAATGATTATAAAATATTTTGTTCCTATTGGAAAAACATAAACATTGTTAACATACTTTTCCCGTCAAATATTTTCCTTAGCAGAAGTGCTGTTCCAACAGAGGCTGACCTTTCCTTGACCTCAAACATGGTTAAATCTATAGCGTTACACTGTCGGGGCCGCTTTTTGTTACACAATTACCGGCAGCAACACGCGAGCCGCTAGTTCTGTGAAACGATTTTATTAATACTGCATAGCATAATTTCCCCGCCCTCAGTTGTAAAATATCAAAGGCGTGTGATTGGAAACTAAAAGTGACAATTTTAAAATTCACTTTTTCATTCTTGACGGACGTTTGCAAAATGTTTGTAAATGTTTGTCAATTTTATATCACTACAATTACCCACTTTATTGCCACTTATACTTGGCCTTTAAACTTTTCACTTACACTTGTCATTGTTATTTGCCACTTACTCCTGTCTTTTACCCTTTCCACTTCCTTTTACCACTTACATTTGCCACTTACTTATACCACTTCCACTTGTTATTTACACTAGCCACTTACACTTGCCACTAACCCATGCCTATTATTTTTTTAACTTACATTTAACTTACACTTGCCAATTACATTTACCACTTACACTTGTTACGTACACTAATCACTTACACTTGCCACTAACCTCAGCCATTTACATTTAAAACTTACACTTGCCACTTACATTTGCCACTTACTTTTACAACTTCACTTGTTATTTACACTTACCATTTTGGCCTTTATATAATCATCTTTATTTCTGCTAGGAATATTATTATTATTTTAAGTACATCCATCTGCCTTTCATAGCTTTATAAATTTTATATTTGTTGACACGTTAATTATATCAATTAAGATAACCATTGTAAAACAATACGGTTGTACTGAACTTCTATGTGTTCAAACGAACCGCATTGCAGGAAAAAACAGCAATACATTTTCATAACGGAGATAATCCGAAACGCGTCAATAAATAAAATGACGGGTCTAGAAACGGCAGATGAAAGTACTAAAAAAATTCTACCTTTACGATCACAAATCTTGAAAAAATGGTTTTCCGCTGTGTCGTTCCTTCTTTATGAGTATTTATCAATATTATTTGCTTACCGACAAAATCGGCGATGATAACCACATCGGTTTTTCGCCGGAAAAAAATGATTTATTTTGAATTTTAAAACTAAATATTTGTTTACCTTTACGAAATTTTTCATAGCTACTATAGCTTATATATTTCTTTATATATACTAGCGATCTGTATCACTGAAACAGCGGCAGCGGCTTTTCCAAAAATATTACAATTTTTTTTTAAATTAAAAAAAATGTTAAAACCTACTATTAAAGTTTAGATAAACCTGAAACTTAATTTTCAAACTACATTGAAAATTTTAAATACATATTATGTAGAATTTATCAGATTTTATATTTATATCAGAATATTTATAAAATCAGATTTTCAAAAAAAAGTGTCAGTTAAAATAAGTTACAATACTTAATAATTTTATATTTAATAAATTTATGTGCAAAATTTAATAAATTTTTAATAAAAATTAAAAAATTTAATAAATTTATAATATTCATACGTTTTTTGTATAATATTAATTCAAAATCTCAATGAAATGTCGAACGCTAGAGTTCCTAAGCCTGTATTAACAAATAACTTTTTGAAAAGCTTATTTATACAGAGTAAAAATCTAAGTGTAAAAACTGAAAGTGTAAAATGTACAATATTCTGACTGTTTTGGTTTTAGTTTGACCAAATCAAAATCAAGCTAATACACTGTTAAGATTAGTTCATCCGTTTCAAAATTAATTTTGTTACGGTTCTCAGAAAATATCTTATAAAAAAGTAAATATTTGTTTTTGTTTCATAACGTCCTTACTTTATGTCAGTTAGACTAAAGAGAAGAAATCGGCATTAACGGCAGTAACTGCTTCTCGAACTCAGACCTTTTATTGCGCAGTTCAGAAAAGCAGTAGACTGACTGTAAAATAAATAGTTAATATTTTACCAGAATGTATAGAACAAAAAAAAAGTGAAAATGAAATGAAAACCAGAAGGACAATTGTTATCGTTTACCGACAGATTTCCCTACCGCTATTGTGTTTAATTGTTTTTGCCTGTGACAGTGGCCATTGTACGGTTTCTTTCATTACTCCAGTACTTTCATACGTCACATTCACACATGTTCTATACGCATTCAAAGCTTGTGTACACAAACACAATGACATAAACATTCGCTTTATTTATGTGACGTCATTGGCGATGGACTTTACAAATACATTTATTTGTTGAATTGGTTTTGAACACTTTAAGAACAAAATATTTAATGCGAAAACGCCTGGACTCTTGTGTTTTGTCCAAAAGTTACTTTTACTTTGATTATATTCGTGTATTTAGTCTGTCTTTACAAATCGCTGGACACTGAAATAAAAAACGATACTGATAAAATCCGCTGTGAAGTTCTAGTTTTCTTACTTCTCTCGACTTTTTGTAAATTAAAAAAGACTTTTTGTTACGCCCCTTTTTTGTTCAAAAAACTACTAAAAATACTAATTTTTAAAACGATTTTCATGAAATCTCACACAAACATGTTTCAGAATACCAAATCAAAATTTAAGAAAAAGTTCTATTATGAAGTTGCGAAAATCTAATCAGTGTAACAAAATTTGAAATTTTCTTATCGGTTTTGCATTAAATCGAAAAAAAAAACAAAAAGTAAACCCTGACCTCCGTCGAGTTTGTTTTGCTTTTTCTATTTGCTCACTAACTGTAAATTTCTTTTAAGAGGTGGTAAAATTATATATATATATATATATATATATATATATATATATATATACACGAATATTATATATAGTATTTTATATATATATTCGTTTCAAGTTTGAATAAATCGGAACATGTAGGCTATATATTTCTATACAAAGTTTACATTATTTAGAATTTTTAATGTTATTTAATGATGGAATGAACACGTTATTATAATTTATTAATCGGATATTCAACATAATTGGTTTGTATGGAACAATACACTCTTATGTGGTCTTCTAAAAATTAAAAAAAGAAATGTTATACATTTTTTTTTGTATTTTATACTTTAAAAAAATGTATTTCTCCAACGCAATCAGCGTTATAATCTGCAAAAGTAAACATTTCAAATTTCATTTAACGCACACAGCTGGGAGAGGCTGGGTATATTTTTGTATTTTTAATATAATGTATACAAATTTTAAATCAGATTTTCAAAATAATGAAAAATAGATAAAACATTATTAATTGGTGTGTTACTGTTACTTTTTGAAAATCCGTTTCGATTGCAGCCGATGTATTGATACAGCCGATGTATTGAATTTAAATGATTGTAAGAAGTAAAACCCTTGTTTTTGCAAAATTCCGCACATCAGCGCGAACTATTTCGCCAAATTACTCCGCTAACACCTCACGCTCGAGATATCATGGTGTATTAGTCATTCTGTTTAAGCCGATTTTCTCCGGTATAATGTATTCCTCTGCATTAGATATTCCCTTGCAGTCCTTTACTACGTTGCTTCGTGGCAATTATCCGGCGGCTGCATTATTTGTGGCCACTCTGTGGCGGCCCCGAGCTGAGCGAAACGGGTTACTTCTTGTTTAATGGGTCGTTTAACTGGACCGATTTATTTATAAATAAACGCGTCACTACAAAGGTTCCAGTTGGAATAATGGAACAGGATCGAACAAATATAAATAACGTATTGCGTATACGAGGTAATTAAAATACAAATCGAACGCATTAAGCAGTTTCAGTTTTTTTTAAATTCTCAGTTAAAAACCCATGAACACCAAAACACAATCTATCAATATTTCTTAAAAATACTGTGCAAGCTTTTGGTAATAAAAATAATAGCGGCACCTAGCGATCTCGCTTATAAAATAGAAGCGAATTTCCAAAAGAGTACTTTTTTTATCTTACCCTTTTTGAAATTCTCATTTCACCTTCATAACTGCGTGATTTGTATTCGCTGATGGGACGAAAATCTCAGTTGGCCTTGTACCACAAGAGTTTATTGTACATATCAGTAATTAGGCCTATTTGGACATATGGTGCTGAACTTTGGAATGTACAAAACCCTCAAATCAACAGATTATTCAGCGAGTACAAAGTCTTATTATTCGTGCAATGACAAATGAAAGATGGTGCCAGAGGAAAGATGACCTTCGTACAAACCTAGACTTGAAGTATGTAAGGGAGATAATACAAGATATTCGAATGTCGAAGCCATCCAACTCTTAGATCTGGAATTGGACAACAGACGACTTAAGCGTCACAAGCCGCATGATTTAGTTCGCTAAGTCCAATACATGTTATTGATCAATTATATGTATTACTCATTTAATCTGTAAGATTAACATTGTAATAAATAAATGAAAAAAATGTCACCTTCATGATCAGCATTAAAATCTGTTCATATTAGCACTTTAAACATTCGTACTACATAGAAAGTGCGAATATTAACCCTGGCCGCCGTCAAAATATATTCTAATTTTAACGGAGAGTTAAAGATGCTAATATATGACGTTTATAAAGCTTATTATGTTGGTGAAATCAGATTTTCAAAAATATTTTAAGACGAAAATGTTATGCATTTTTAACGATTTGAAATAGCGGCCATTTTGAAACTGTTGAACGAATTTTGTTGATTAGCAGACGTTCTTAAGATATTACCGTAATCGATTTGTGTACAAAGTGTGGATTAAATTGAACCTCTCAAAAATGATCTAGAGTTTAGAATCGGTGATCATTTCAAGATTCCGCTGTCTGGGTCTTACTACGATGGCGCTCTAATAGTTCTTTATTCCGATTGAAATTGGCTGAAATGTAATTTTGATAACGGTTAAGTTTTACATTATATATATTTTAGTTACAAATATATTATACTGACTTGATTTAAAATGGGGCCATGAAATAACATAGTGATTGATTTTTTTGTTTTTTTTGTTTTTTTAACGTCCGACTATTGTGCACACTTGGGCTAATGCAGACGATGGGATGATTTATAGCGCATGAAAATGCCAAGCCCTGGCCGGGAATCGAACCCGGGTCCTCGAGGTGAAAGTCTAGTACGCTATCAATTAGGCCACCGAGGCGGCTAAAGTGATTTTCATAAATTGATTTTTTATTTTTTCCATAACTCCTGGGCAAAATTTATTAGGGATAACGCGACCCATACGTTAGATTCCATTCTTATGAACAACGTTTGATTAAAATTGTTGTAACCGTCTTGAAAAAATCTAGTCCTGTAAATATTTTTGAACAAAAACGAGGTTATCATTTCTTTTCTAATTATAACAATTATCTATCTAATTCATATTATATTTCTGAAAGTTTGTGTGTTTGTTTGTTTGTTTATTTGTTTGTTTGTTTGTTTGTTATTCAATCACGCTTTAACCACTGGACCAATTGAGATGAAATTGGGTACGTATATGGTTTAAGTATCAGAGATACATATTGGCCTTTTCCCGTTTTACAAAACATCATTATACTACTTACCCAGCCCAAAATAATTATCAGTTTTTAGTTTTGTAATATCTGTTAACTATAGTTAGGTTTAATTACTGTTTACTGAACATGAGATTTAGGCACCTGAGATGGACATAGATCTAATCACATTTTACAAATCTTAATCTATGTTTTATTTATTGCAAAATTATTGTTTTTAATGTTACATTTTCATCTAATAATCACAATCTGGTATTTTTCATTTAAGACTATTCAATGTTTTTAAAGCAGAGTGCAGAATATATATATTATATACAATTTTATTAGGATACTTTAATTATAAGGTAGTATATATATTTGTGTAATTACATTATATGAAAAAATGGTAAATATGCAGTGCAGCATCTATTGGAGTTTTCGATATTTTTCTTACTAAAATGCTTTATTATGTGCCCAAAAGTAAAAATCCAAAATATGAAAGCAGGAGAATCACGATAAAATTCGAAAATAAAAGTGACCAACATAACCTCAAAATTGCTACCGGCGAAAATCGGTACCGTGTTGTACTGATTTTAGACGTATTTTTATTGTTTTACTGATCTACAGATCAGCAAAACAATAAAAATACGTCTAGCACGGGTTTGGGTGATAGGAAACCCATTTTTTAAAAGAATAGTGCATAACCTAAGTGACACGGTTGTTAGGCCTAACACGGTGATGCGTGAAAAAACCTTTATATTTTTTTAAAGATTATTTGGCTACATATCCTAACTGTCACGGTTGTTAGGCCAAACACGGTGATGTGTATATTTTTTTAAAGAATACTGCATATCCTAACTGACACGGTTGTTGGGCCTAATACGGTTATGTGTGAAAAAACCTTTAAATTTTTTAAAAGAATACTAAGTATATTAACTGACACGGTTATTAGGCCTAACACGGTGATGTGTAAAAAAACTTTTATATTTTTTTAAAGAATACTACATATCCTAACTGGTATGATTGTTGGGCCTATCATTGTGATGTGTGAAAAAAAACCTTTATTTTTTTAAAGAGTTTCCAAACCTTAACTGACACGGTTTTCAGGCCTAACATAGTGATGCGTGATAAATCTTTATATTTTTTTAAAGAATACTCCATAAGCTAACTAACATAGTTGTTAGGCCTAACACGGTGATGCATTAAAAGAACCTTTATTTATTTTTTTTTAAAGAGTACTCCATAACCTAACTGACACGGTTGTTGGGCCTAATACGGTTATGCATGAAAAAAACTTTATATTTTTTTTAAAGAGTACTCCATAACTTAACTAACACGGTGATGCGTGAAAAAACCTTTATATTTTTTTAAAGAGTACTACATATCCTGACACGGTTGTTGGACCTATCACGGTGATGCGTCAAAAAACCTTTATATTTTTTTAAAAAATACTAGGCTACATATTCTGACACGGTTTTTAGGCCTAACATAGTGATGCGTGAAAAATCTTTATATTTTTTTACAGAATACTCCATTTGTTTGTTATTCAAATACACTTTAACCACTGGACCAAATGAGATTACATTTGGTGTGAACACGTTTTAGGTATCTGAGATAAACACAATACTATTCCATTTTAATTGTATAATAATGACTTTTTAATAATACTGTATTTTATTAAAATATGACATGACCCTGTTTTAGTGTATCGAGTAGCAAAAATTTATATGTCTGCTGAAAACCATAAATCATGTAATATTGTATATAGCAATATACTAAAATGAAATGACCTATCTGATTTTGAAAATTGACTATACATTTTATTGCTTACATTATAATTGCATGCAAAGCCGCAACGGGTAACAGCTAGTGTCAAATAAAGGACGAATTAAATCTGCATTTCACTTAGATCTGTTAATGCGTTTAGTCGCTAGTGAATAATAAAGAAGAACAGACGGTAAAACATTTTGCACAGAAAGAACTGAAGCGGATATATCCATCAAAATTTTAAGATCGATTACTTTACAATCACTGATCTTTTTATTTTAATATAATGAGGTAAAATATGTAATATTAAAAAAAAAAAATTAATTTCTTAAAATATATTCTTTAAGAATCTAATTTAAAAAAAACATATTTTTAGTTTTCAGAACCTAATTAAGATTGAATTTCACAATGTTGAAACTCAATTTTAAAGAACATTTTTTACTTCATACTTTGTAAGTAATTATTAAAACTAGATTAAGTATAAACAAATATTAATTTTTTTAACTCGTAACTTAATTAACTTATTGGATGTTACAGCTTACAACAACAAACAAATGGAATTTGTCATAACCTTGGTCTTAACTTTCTTAGTTCACTCGTCCAATTACAAAAATCCTTATTTTGGGTAAATATAACCAATTTCGGGTAAACATGATTTTGACCACTGAATCATGATGTTTTATTATTACCGTAATTTCGCAGCTGTTAACTGGGTTGGCCTGCAAATAGGCACGGAAACTAATGGTTGGTTTGAAAACCTCAACCATCACAATCACTGTCCATAACGGAAATTATAAAACCCTAACATTACCACGCCTGACGCCTGACTCTGAATAAATCATACCGACAGGGACACGTGTTAGAGGCTAATCTCTTTAATTGATTCAGTGAGTGTTTGTTCTAGCCTCTAACAGGGTCACTCCCAGTTCAATTTACAAATTTGTTTACATTGTTCGCTTCCATGTGTGTGTTTTAGAATTACTTCCTAACCAGAGAGAAAGTTTGTGTTATGATAAACATTCGATACGGGAGTGGTTGAAATTATTTCGGCGGATGATTAATTCTGAAACACAATTCGTAATAAAATTGTTGTTCTCCTGGTTAATGTTATTTTAAAAATTAATACGTACCAATAAAATATTCGGAATATTTATATTATTAAAGAACGTCCATTGGAAGATGAGCTGTTGGAATTGCCATTATGGTGAGACCTGAATTGGTAAATTAAAATCAGAACATGACAGACCACTTTTAGGCCTATAAGTGTGGTTAAAAATTGAATGACCGTAAGTCCTGGACTAATTATAAGTTGTGTTTAAATGCCAATGAGCGTAGATAAACTAATACAATTTCTTTACAGAAAGCTGTAAGAAATAATATTTTATTTTTTAATTTATTTCCACATGTGCACCACTAGTGACTGGGAGAATGTCTGATATTCGATTTCCGCTCACGGCTTGGCCAAAATCTCTTTTGCGAGTATTGAAAATTCATCGCTGATCCTTCTCTTCAGGAATAGTTGTAGCAACACAACGTATTTTATATAGTGCTACAAAGAATCCAGACATGTGATGTCCGGTGAACGGGGAGTTGATCCATCTCTACCAAACCATCGATTGGGGATGACTTATCACGAAAATCTTTCACATCCAAAGCCCGCTGCGTCTTCCGTTTTTATTAAAACGGTATCCATTGCGGAAACTCCTCAATTTGAAGCACAACATACAGTTCAATCATATCCAGTTAGATGTTTCCAGTCACTGTTGTTAAAAAAAATTGACCTGTAACACACAATTTTAACCAGTATTACCAACGTATACAAACAAAAAGTAAGTAGATTTTGCTGTCACAAAATGTATCAGACCAATATGTAGTATGACTGTATCTACTTGAAATCAGTACAGGACTTTATGGACATTGTGTGCGTGTGTGTGTGCGCGTCTCTGGACATATTCATAATTTTGGAGGTTGTCTACGAGCTTCATAACAATGGCGTATGGAGAGGGAGAATTCTTGAAGTCGGGCATTCCGAGATCATAAAACAAGTTTTAAATATTCGGTTGTTAAAAATGCTAACTAATAGCATGCATACTGAATATGTCTTCACTCGTTATTTAACAGTTCTTCTCCATTCACGAGAGTACTGGAAAGATGGTCTGCGACCAGAATAGTCAGGACAGCTTGCCTGATGTACAGATGGATTACTGCACGATCGGCAGTCAGGGTGCTGCGAAGACACTGGGACAACTTTTGAAGCTATCCTAAGGTATTACGCAGCATTCCAGGCCGAGATGTGAGAAATCTCGGCATATGTACATCATGCATAAAAAGGACTTACAAGTAAGGACATTATAATACTTACTGTTAGCTAAGCGGCAATAAAAGCTCTCAGCTGTGTAGTAATCTAATCAAAAATTTCCTCCGTTCGTACTGTCTCTCCGCTCCCTCTGTCCGTTAAATGCTCATATGGTGCGCTTGGGATGGGTACCTGGGCATCGCGGGATTGAGGGAAACGAGAAAGCGGATCTGATGGCAAAAAAACGAGTTGCTACTCGACTTGTGGACCGAAGCCCACGTGCAGGTGCTAACTGAAAAAGGGCCAGAGAAGAACACATCAAAATATGGTGGCATTATTCTGGGTAACGATTAACAAAACTTCTCTCGATAGCAGACCCTGCACTGAAAAGGACATTTGTTCAGTTCAACAGTAGTTTTCTGAGGCTGATGGTTGCCATGATCACCTAACACAGCCACAGTCGTAATAATCTGCATAAGGTAGGATTACCACAAACATCGTCTGAGTGTCGTCTGAATGTACGGGCAAGAATCTAAAACCTCGCACACATACTCCTTAAGTGCGAAGACCTGAGGTCCAAAAAAGGAGACTTCTCTGACTTCAGCAACCAGACGAGTAGTTTCACAAGGACACCCTGTAGGAGATTCTGGAGCTCGTAAAGTGCACTGGAGTCGCTTTATGATAAAGTGTAAGGGGAACATAAAAATCTTACAGGTGACATGATGGAGGCCAGTAGAGCCTGAGTAGCAATCCTTTGGAAAAAAGTATTGGACCTACTTTATTTTATATTTCTCCGTCTATTTATTTATTTATTAATTTTTAATTTTAAGACGAAAAGCACATTGAGGCTATTATCGCTTCCCTAAATGTAAGTGTGAGTGTAATGTGTTAAAGTGGTAAGTATAATGTTGTAAGTGTAAGTATGTGTTAGACTAGGGTACCGCGAGGGACGTCTAAATCCTCTCAATAGGGACGTCTAAGAGTCTGCACCCCTGCATAACTCCGTCTATTTAAATACAAGCAAGTTAAACATTTTTTGTCTTATAAATATTATTGACTCCTAAATAAAAAATCGATTACCAGTGTATAGAATACAATCTATATTATTTTTTCTATGATATGTGTTTACGAATTTCAATTTCAATTGGATATAAGAAAGAGTGCGAACAATTTAAAATAGCAAGACAACAACCCATCAATTCAAATGAATTTTGTTTAACGAACAATTTTATTTCGATAAAAATGTTCGCTTGTTATCAGAGTCATTGCAATCAAAATAAGACATAAACAGACACAAAAACTGGCGATCGGATCAAAAACGGACATAAAACCAAACGACCCAACAAATCATAGCCTCATCAAAGTCTCTCTCCCTTTCGCTCGCTCCGGATTACCATAAAACATTACCTACGTAACGAACGGCCGTTCGGAATATATCGGGGATTTATTGATTGTCCCTCGTCAGCACAAATACTGGCAACACTGATTTTAGAAGGAAAAGTTGAATAAAAGTGTGTTCACAGTTAATAAAAAAATGGTGTTTAAAATAACATTTTCAAGAAAAATGAACATTTGATTGAAAATTCGGAAAATGAGCTGAATGTATCAAACAAGTTAAACAGATTTAGTTTAACATAAAATTCATTACTCATTTAATTAAATGTACAAAAATTAAAATTAAATATTTTTTTATTTTAAAAACAGCTAAGTCTACAAAAAATTCTAGGCGTTATTTACTTGATTGTTTTTCTCTTAAATGGAAAGGTTTATTAATTTAAAACTTACTACGCTGAATGTATATATATTTAAATTGAAACTGGTAAACACATAATATCATTGAAAAAGTAATATAGATTGTATTCTATACACGAGTTATCGATTTTTGATTTAGAAATATATATATATATATATATATATATATATATATATATATATATATGTAACTAATATTTTGCAAAATAGTTTAGGAAAAAGATATGTAGGGTAGGACTCCGAAAGTGTGCTATATAAGTCACGTGAGCAAAACATAAAAAAATATCAACCTTTGTAGGAAATTAACGGAAAAAAGCAGTTTAAATTTAAAGAGATTTTTCAAGCTCGACACTACCCACGCTTTACCCTTATTGGTTAAACAAATTTAGGTACAGTGAAAGGGAGTTCATATAAAAACGAACAGCTGGTTTTTCAGAGGAGTTTTTTGAACAGTTAACCTTCGTAGCTTCACGATAAAACTTCCCTTAATTTTTTATAAGTTGTAGTCACAGAACCTTCGCAGCCAATATAACCGAGCAAGTTTACCGTTAAAGTATCAAGTTGAGTCCACCTAATAATTGTTACTGAGAAGTTTTTGTTATCGTCTTTTTTATATTAAATTAATGATATAGAACCAAAAGGTTCTTTTAAAGTGTTTACAATTTACACCAAGCGTTCGTCGATTTAAGTGATGCTGTGGTACAAAAGTTGCTAGTGTAAATTTAAGTACAATTTTATGAATTCAATTAATTCAGTTACTGAATAAGTGGATCGCCATAATCGTAATCATCGGATCGTCGTGAAGTAATGGACCAATATCTCTACCGTTCATCTAACTCTGCATCGTTAAATTTTCTCAAAAACAATTTTGGTAATTTTCTTTGTCATTTTTTTCCTGTAATAAGTTAAATTGAACAATACTTATAACCTGCTTAAATCCCATTTGTAGTATCAAAAAACCACCTTGAGGTAATTTGTCAATTAATTTTTTTCATTGTAATAACAGTTACTTTAATTTGAATCAATTTGTAATTAAAGTAATTGCTTGTAGTATATTGAATACTTTATTATTTAACCTTAAAATATTCCATACTTGTGTCATTAAATATTAACAATTTTTGCTATAAATTAATTAACTAATATTTTATATTTTAGCGTTCAAAATGATAGCTGTATTATTTTATATTTGGTCGCCCAACGTGGTGACTCAAGGCGTAGATACTTTCTTCTTCTTTCTATGAGGTCTGCTAGGGACCATGTGACAATTTCTGTTCTTCACACTTAGCTGTTTTCTCTTCCGTTCCATCCTATACTCCCTCATCCTTTCACTATGCAGCTTCTTTCTGTCTTCGGACCACTTTGCACCAGGTCCCTTCTGCAATCTTCCTTGAATATATATATATATATATATATATATATATATATATATATTTAAATAAGTTCAATTATAAATTATTATTAAAATTATAATTAACGCCATTTTACTACATACCCGACCCATTTAGAACAAAATTGTTTGAAGCGTTTACAGTTAAGTATACGTATGTTGCAAATTGTCTCAATTCTGAATAATGGTTTATTGTGTATGAGCGAATAAGTACAAAATAAAAATTTTAAAAGTGAGTGCAAATCCGTATTGTTTTAATTATTAAATTATTCACTTGTTTTAACTAGTCCTCCAAAATGTCACATTTTATTTAATCGCTTAACGTTTGAATGCAATATTAAAGATTATTTTTAAAAGTAAAATATTTTACTTTATGAATTTATGACGTAACGAACCCATATATCTTACCAACCTGACATTTAGATAGAACTGAGTGACATTCTGTTGAGCGCTTGGAGTCCAAAATGAGGTCAAGTTTTTAATTTGTTGTGACAAATCTGTTGTCTGCAGACATACTTAGTGTGGGTGTTATCGTACTTTTAATAAATAGCTAACTGTGACAAGAATAGTTTATAGAAGCTAAACTAAAGAGCTCATTTACTTTTTTACCAACAGGTTGTCGTAATTTCTCATAAAAACTGTTCTACATTTATACACTCTTTATTAGGCCTATTTATTTGCTGATAGTTGCTGAAACTACGAAGGTAATTAGTTTAATATGTTATTTTGTTTTAAATTAAATAGGCACAGCAACAATATTGTTTATAAAATGTACATTTCTTTGAGAAATGTTTTCAGTACAATTTTCTATCTTTACTTATTTCGTTTTGATTTTAATAAGACATTTAAAAATTTGCATTTGATGTTTATTTTCTGTACTACATTATTCTTTCTATAATAAAATTCTCTAGAAGTTATATATAAGAGTTTTACGTGTTCGTTGCCAATTTAACAAAGTAAATGTAATACAAACTTGTATTTTGATAACGATTTTTGTGTAATACGTCAAAGTTCTCAACAACTACTGACTCTAATAGTCTGGAACCTGATTTATCAATTTGTCAAGTACAAAGCCATAAATAAACCACGGAGGGTACTACTTAATTTATTTGTCTAGGATTTTTGTATGGTTTTATTTCTATTTTTAACCTTGAACCACGGCCGTAACTCAAGAGCAAAGCGTTTCCGGACCCATGTTTACATGAAAGTTTCTACCTTTCTTCATGGGATTGCTTTATATGCATACATAAATTATATGAACACAATTAATATGGTAATTTTTTTTAATTACTGTTTAAACGCTACAGTGTACAATAAAATCGAAATAACACAACACAGAAACGTGGATTTCATTACATGAGTTAATATTTTCAGAAACACGTAAATGAGTTTATGAAAAAAACACTTTAAAATATAAACTCCAGTGAAGTTTTTTTGTACGACCAAACGGCTCCAATTAGGCTTTACGTTAACATGCTTGCAAACTATCATAACCGCCGTGATGAATAATACATAAGTGCTGCCAACTTGACAACGATAAAACTGTCCAGGGCGGGACCTATTCGTGTTGTCACGTTGCCAGCGCGATAACTATCACCGATAAGTGAATCTTTATAGCTTTTTAGTTTTAGTTTTATGTCTTTATTATATCGTGCTATTTATAGTGTTTAACAGGAGGGAATTCGGTTTTAGCGTACTGTGATTACGTATGTTACGTTGTTTTCTCAAATTAACAAAAATAACTGACTAAATACAATTTATGAGCATTTTTTAAGAAATCATATTTTTCTTCAATTATATTTTACTTTTAAAAATTATGGTTGTAGTATAAACTTTATTGTTAGCCTAATCCTCAATGAAATGTGCTAACATATGTCAAGTGTACCTTGTATGCGGAATCTTCAATTAAATTTATTCTGATTTTTCTTTTCAAAATGACCAATGTTTTAAAATTCGTGTCGAAATTGACATTTTGAAATTAATTGACCTACCTACGTTAGACGTTTAAATATATCGAGTTAATTTTGAATTTGCGATTTTCACTCGTTGTTTTTACAGGACCCATGCGTGTACATCCTCATTCACTTTCAATGTCCCACAACCTGTTCATTCTGCTAACTTTTGCCAAACCTTCAACAAAATTAAATTGAAAATTTTTAACTAAAAAAAATTCTTTGTATTGATAAGATCGGTGTGAGTTCAACTCAATCGGTTATGATGTTCTAGAGATATAAATTATTTAACAAAAAATGTAGCAATCGCTCCCGATAGAAGTTAAAAATTGAAAAATTGAAGTAATGATTATTTATTGTCAGTTTGTATCGGGGCCATTTATATTACTTATTTTGCCATTAAATTGAAATTATAAACTGATGTTAAAGAAAACAATGGTAAAACCGCGGCAGTAAAAACATTGTGCTTCCTTTACAACCCTCGGACGAAACGTCAGTGCGCATAATGCAAATCGAAAACATCACCAAGAAAGGAAAAAATTCGCTTGGACAGAAACTGAAGTAAAGTGATGTTGGAGATGTTTTTTTTATTATCAGAACATAGTTCGCTACAAATTTATTCTTGAAGCAAGAACAGTAAAAATGAGCTGTACAAGGAGATTCTGAAACGACTACGAGATGCAGTTGGAACACCTGAAATACGAGGTGTGTTCAGAAAGTAACGAGAATTTTTAAATTTCGCGGGCTTGGAGAGTCCGATTGTCAAACATTTTTTTTATTATGTTGGTATACATGCCTTTGAAGTATGATAAAACTTTCAGCTGTTTTCATTGCTGACTTTGTCTATGACAGCCACTAAGTTAGACGTGTTTTTATGAGCTCGGCGATTTTCGTTTGTTAGAAGAAATGTACCAAAGAATTTGTATCAAATTTTGCGTAAAAAATGGAAAAAAGTGTAACAAAGTGTGTGAAATGTTAACAAAGGCCTATGGTGAGTCTGCTATGAGTAAAGCAAGAGTTTACGAGTGGTATAAGCGTTTCCAAGAAGGCAATGAAGACGTTGAAGATTACGAACACCCTGGACACCAACAACAACCGATGAAAACGTGAAAAAAGTGAAAGAAATGGTTATGAACGATCGTCGAACCACAATTAGAGAGGTCGCTGATGATGTTGGCATATCGATTGGATCATGTCATTACATTGTTTCCAATGTTTTGTGTTTGAAACGCGTGGCAGCAAAATTGTTGAATTTTGAACAAAAACAGCGGAAGTTGCTCAGGAGTCACTAAATGTAGTCAACGACGATTCATAATTACTGAAACATATTATATCATGTGAAGAAACATGGGTTTGCGGATATGACGTCGAAACTAAGACTCAATTATCCCAGTGGAGGCATTCTGGCCCGCCAAGTCCGAAAAAGGCTCGACAAGTGCGGTCGAATGTGAAGGTGCCGTGTTCTTCGATATTAATGGCATAGTACGTCATGAATTCCTACCACCAGGTGAAACGGTCAATAAGGAGTACTACGTAAAAGTTAAACGCCGTTTGCGTGAAGCAATCCGAAAGAAACTCCCGGATCTGTGGAAAAACAATTCATGACTTTTGCACCACGATAATGCACCAGTTCATATTTCACTGCTTGTTCGTGAATTTTTGGCCAAAAACAGTACTGTAACGATGCCCCAGCCTCCATATTCGGCAGACATGGCTCTGTGTGACTTTTTCCTATTTCCAAAAATAAAGAGAACCTTAAAGGGCCGTCGTTTTACAGCCGTAGATGACATTAAAAGCGCATCGCTGAAAGAACTAAAGGCTATCTCAAAGATCGAGTTTGAGAAGTGTTTCGAGGATTGAAAGAAGCGCTGGCACAAGTGCATAATCTCAAATGGGCTCTATTTTGAAGGCGACAACATTAATGTAGAAGAATAAATAAATATTTTATTCAAAAAATTAAAATTATCGTTACTTTCTGAACACACCTCGTATGAGTAGGGAACGCTGGTTTTCGTTGCATGACAATACCCCTTCACATTGATCGCTAATGATGAAACACTACCTTGCCAATATTCTCCCGACTTTGACCCACTGGATTTTTACCTGTTTCCACGACTGAAAAGACATTGCAGAAACATCGGTTTGCTGATTCGCAAGAGGTGATGGAAATGCGACGAAGCGGCTAAACGAAATTTTCAAAAATTGCTTTCAGGAGTGTTTCCAGCGTTTGTATGAAAGTTGGAAGAAATGTATACATTCAGAAGGAGAGTATTTTGATGAAAAATAAGGTTGAAATATTATATGTACTTTCAGTTAATTTTCATTGTTTAATTCCTGGAACGATTTGACCCTCTCTCTTATGTCCGTCTATAGGTCTGTCTTAGTGTTTGCACTTATAGCTGGAGATTAATGCGCAGTCCGTACCCCTTTTTGATGGAATTTGCTACATAGATACACGTCTTAAAAAAGGTTTATACGCCCAATTAAGTAGAAAACTGCAAAATAATTGAATTTATTCTAAATCAGCTAAACGATGTATACACGTAAGTATTCAAACACGTAGTGTATTTACTATATATTATTGAACTAAACCATCTTCTACTGTTTATTTATTTTTCTGTTTCTCTTTCTCACACGTAAATATTTTTGGACCATTACTGTTTCTTTAAATAATTTCTCTCCTTGTCACTAAACCGTTGCCATTTTAAAACAAAGGCAGTTAGTTCAAGACATAAATCCAGACGACCCGATCAGTAGCTGGCGTAAAAGCAGACGATCAAATAAATGATGGAGCTATAAACGTCGCCCGATTACCATAAAACATTACCTTTATAAAGAACGACTATTTGAATGTCAGGGTTTGAATACATCAGGGAAATATTGATTGTCCCGCTTCATTGTGTTGGCAATAATGCTTGCCGGAGAGATATAATAGTTGTTATTAGTTGTATTTTGATATACTGAGTAGCTTGCAGTACAGTATTGCTTAAAAATAGTATTTCAACAAAGAAAACCATCATCACTGATAAGGATTACCAGGCTAAGAAAGTTCATGTTGGAGTTAGCAGGGGAAAAACAATTAAATCGTAATGTTTCTTAAGATCATAATGTTCTTAAGAAACCATCATAATATATATATATATATATATATATATATATATATATATATATATATATATATATATATATATATATATATATATATATATATATATATATATATATATATATATATATATATATATATATATATATATATATATATATATATATATATATATATATATATATATATATATATATATATATATATATGCTTATAAGTATTTTGTCACGGAAGGAAAATGAGAATAACAGCAAACCGGTGTACATCCCTTCGACACAATTGTTTCTAAGAGACATTGTTCCGATTTTTCGCCAAAATCGTAGCTGGAATCTTGGAAGTTATTCTCGCTCAGTGTCTGTAGGGATTTCAGACTTGGAGCGTGAATAAATTCGAAGATGTGTCTACGACTTTGGCGATATATCTTCTAGAAATAATTAGCTTTGAAACGTTCGTTAACCAGGAAAATTCGTTCAAAGGTTCGGAATATTTCTTACTGTCGTAATTAGCTATCGTAAAACTGCATAAATTACCATTATTAACTAGAAAAAAATCTGTTGACATTCAAACATTTAATTTGACTGTGATCAGGAGTTGATTTTCGTATTTTCAAAGAAATTTGAAGTTTAAAATATAATTACATAAAGATTTTTATGGTCGTTATTGTGTGAAATCAGAATTTCAAAAAATGGCGAGAACAAAATTACTTCCATTTTGTTAGCGAAACAGGTGCGTGCCACTGTTTTTAGTTTTATGATCGTCAGCTATTAATTTATTTGGATATCTGACTGTCTGCTTATCTCTGTGAGTACCATTATAAACTACCCTAACCTTACCAATTTCTATGAATTTGAACATTTAGAATAACTTACATTTCGAGAGAATTTTCAAATAAACTTTTTTAATGTAACGACAATTTTTAAAACATAAAAGTCGAATAACAAAAAAATATATTTAGTGATTAGGAATTATTTAAAAAAAAAGTATAATCCTAAATTGCCAAATATTAAAATCTGTTACAGCGTTAATCTGGGCCCGATGTAACGCAAGTGTCTCGACTACAAATTGATTGCTTTATAAGATAACCCATCATGCACTACTCTGTGATTAAGGCAGCAGTCCATTGGTGGCTGACAAGTACAGTTCAGTGTCTCTTCAAAGTTAGCAGTTTGATTGCGCGCGTGTTCAGTTCATTATGTCAATTACAATAATTAGGTTATTTTTTAATTACAAACTACTAGTCATGTCGGCAACTGGTGTTATATTATTAGTCCTGAACTAATTTATGGCATCTTATATTAGTGTTCTACATATCTGCTCGTTGCCACTGCAACAGGTTTTTCTTACCCCCTAACAAAGTGTACCCCCAGTAAAAAAAACCTGGGCGAATTGTACCCCCCGGTAAGAAAAGCCTAGGCATAGTGTACCCCCGTTATAAAAAGCCTAGTCCTTATGTACCGGGGGTAAAAAAACCCTGAAAATCAGGTTTAGAGTACCGAGGGTACACTGTGCCTAGGTTATTCTTACCACCCCCCCAGATCTACTACAATCGGCATATAAAACGTCAAAGGGGGTTAAACTGTGCCTAGGTTTTTCTTACCGGGGGGTACAATTCGCCTAGCCTTTTTGTACCGTGAGGGTACACTTTGCCTGGGGGTAAAGTTTGCATGTGACTATCAAAGATCTATAACCTATAGATTAAAGATTTTTGGTTGCCACTCCTGTTTGTTTACATCGGGCCCAGATTTAAGATGAACAGACTAAGTCTGCTATCTCTCCATAGAATCCTGAGGAAAATAAAAACAGGATTTTATAGTTAATTTTATATTAATTCATAACATGTTTATTATTATTATTATTATATAATTTATTATAACATAAGCTTCAACTATGTTATAAGTTTTTGCTATCCGACTAGAGGTTTTATATATATATATATATATATATATATATATATTAACGACTTTTTTTAAAATTATCTGAAAGTCAGCGTTACGCTAATTTCAAAGGTTCGGAATTGGGTCTTGCTATAAAAGTAGTAAAAAAAAAATGGTGCTGCAAAAAAAATTCCTAACTTGAAGATCGGAATATTCTGATGAATTTCGAATGTCCTACATGATGCAAAATAACGTGAGAAAATGAAAATAATAAAATTTTATGACAGTAAAACCCAACAAGGCGGTTTGTTATTAAAATTCTTCCCTGTATCAAGCCCTCTGACTAGCATTAACCTTTCTGCTGCCCTTTACAGTGTTGCCAACCTTTATGGCTTCAGTATAGCGATAATTTCATTACGCTGTTGTAAAAAAAGATTAAAATTATTTTAGACGACATACTATAGAGTAAAATTAGAATGTTACTTCTTCAAATAAATGCAGCCTTCATACTGCAATTAGTGGAACCAGTTTGATGTTTTGTATATTTCTGCATGTTTTACAATATTGTTACATGTGCACTTACACACACACACACACACACACACACACACACACACACACACACACACACACACACACACACACAGAGAGAGAGAGAGAGAGAGAGAGAGAGAGAGAGAGAGAGAGAGAGAGAGAGAGAGAGAGAGAGAGAGAGAGAGAGAGAAAGAGTGGGGAGAAGTAATTAAAAGAAAGTTTATGAAAGCAATTAAAAGAATAATAATGGTAAAACTAGAGGTAATTGAGGTTAATGTTTTGTACATTAAACACCAAGATTTTTAATCATTTTAAAATATAACAACGATGTTCTAAAACCACATATCAAAGTCCCGAGAGCATCCTAACAAAAATCCGTAGGCGCCTATACAATGTATAGTGTGATTTTTTTAAACGGATTTTTAATTTTAAGTTTCGGATAAAACTACTTTTTGTTCATATCTTCTATAAATAGGTTACTAATACGTTATATTTTAAGCATTACAATTAACAGTGTCTGAGCAAAGTATCGCTAGTGTGTACTATTTGAAATTTAGTTCTTTTTTAAATATAACTTTTAAACCATATTTTTTTTAAAATAAATGTTTTTGCGCCACTTAGTTATTTAGCTGACGTAATAGAAGCGAAATCTAAAAGTAATAAATTAAATAGCAATACGTGAACGAACTTTTCAATTTAGTTTTTTTCTTAAATAAAAATAACAACATGAACCCTGACCACCGAAAAATTCATACCACACTTTTTTCATTAGGTTATGTAATTTTTACATAATCTTAATCAGTGTTAAAATAGTCAGACAAGATTAGGTACGTGTTTATGTTTTCTCTTGTTACGACTGTTAAATCAATTCCTTTTTAAAATTTTAAGATAAGTTATGATGTTTTAAAACGTTTCTGGTCGCTATTTTGAGAAGGTTAGTCGGATTTCCCTGGGTAACGAAAATATTCAAGATGTTACGAGTATCGATTTTTGTGCAAAGTTTGAATTTAATCGAAGAAAAGTTTCGCAAAGCACACACACACACACACACACACACACACACACACACACACACACACATATACAAAAGAATGATAGCGTTATTTTTTGTGACATGTTTTATTTCATGGTCCATTGTCTTTGTGTTACCATCATGGACACTTTGTTTACCAACTGAAATTAATTAGAAAAATAAAGGTAAAGAAAATTTTTTTTTCACAATCTTTTTAATCTTTTGGTTGCGACTATTTTAAACTATATTTTTTAAATTAAGTTACATTTTATGAGTTTTTTCACCTTCATTATGACAACAAAATATTATTTATTAAAACATAGGCCTACTTTCTTATTTAATTCGCCACAGTTTAAAATATGCCCTATATAGTTCCGTAGTTAAAACAACATTTTCCTTCATTTATACAAGACACGGTGGTCAATTTCGTTAAGGCACCGATCAGCCTGCCGCGCCTTTGAAATGTGCATCTCAAGGTCGTTGATTCGAAATACAGTTACTTCCGTGACTTTTATTTTTTTTCCGATCTCTCGTCCTCACTAGTCTAACTAGAACAAGGTATGGACGTTAAGGAAAAAAAATAGAAACTACATTGATCCCGGAGACTACATTAAATGTATTAAAGTGTCGGCCTTATTGATTCTATTCCCTGTTAGAAGAATGATAATTAATAAGGCAGATTATTGTATTATCTCTTATGATGAAATTATATGTTTTATCGTATTTTAACGAACATGGTCCGTTTTTTACTTTATGTATATATTTTTAACTATTAATTTTACTAAAGAAGAAATACCTAACACAAAAGATATAAAAATCATAAATATTCCATAAAAAATGATAGCCGTATAAATTCAACTAGAATTTAAAAAATAATTATTCATTCAAAAAAATATTTTATAATTTATGATTAAATAAATTTAAACAAAAAATTATAAACACAAATTTATTAGTAATAAAAATATTGAAAACCCATTCAAGACCTAAAATCAATTGCAAACATCTATGATAACACAATAATCTTTAAAATTAAAAAAATAAGTAAAATAAAGTAAATATATTAATATCTAAAAAAATAGATTTTATAGAAATCAGTAAAATATTAATAATAAATACTCACTAACATAACCACTAGAAAAACTATAATAAACAGAACAAAAATTACCATGCTGGGTAAAAGAAAATAAATACAACACTAACAAGCTCTTATAAGAAAAACATTATATAAACTAGAAGAAGATGGTCAAGAAAGTAACATATTAATAATTTATCCCAATAAATTCACAGACTGTGAGTTTCATTAAAAGAACAAAATAAAAACCACAATAAAGGTATAATGTTCATTACACTTTTATTAATAAAAAAATCCACTTCTACTTAATTGTTCATAAACAATTTTAGAGAGGAAATGTAATCTAGAAGAACATAAAACATGACCTAATTTTTAACTATAAGAACCAGGACACCTAAAAAGACATTGTTGTAACACATTTCATAACCATTGAGAAACTAAAGAATAAGCAATTAATGATTTTACAATCATTAAACACTGTCTCTGAATTAAACAAATTAACGTAATAAACAGAAATTTCTGTTATTGAACTAAAAATAGAAATCATATATAATGTTTTATTTTCTTTTTTTTATTTAATTACGATAATTTGTTCGAAAACACGACAAATTAACATAGCTAGTTTTTACACAACATAACCTAAAACGTATTATAGCCTATCAGCTGCCCAATGAAATCAGCTGATTTTTACGGATCAATATGAAACAATTGATCTTTTATATAAACTAACAAAATTAAATTAACAATTAATTTCATGTACATAAATCGGTTAAACGTCTTCGCTGTTTCCGTAGTGTACTGGTTATCACGTATGCTCCATAAGCGCAAGATACTCGGTTCGATCTCGGCGGAAAGAAAGTATTTTATAATTAAAATTAATTTAATATGAGACTTGTGACGCACAAAATATACTGTTATTTATCATTATAAATATGTCCTCTCATCACGTGTCTCGCAAAATCCAATATCAAAACCAGCCCTAAAACACAATACATGTTACAAATGTAAAATGCTACTAACCATATTCTCCATACATGTTATTTAAAATGTGATATAGCACAAATTATATCTTAAGAAATAGCGGAATAATATGTGTCGTTAATTTAAAATAATCTTATAGGGAATAGATTGGACATGGCCGACAAGTTTGTAACTCTGGACACAGACAATAAAAGCAGGATCTGTTGAAAGATTCAATGAAAATGAAATAAGAGAAAACAAATATAAATCTCCAAGTTCAAGGTCACAGGAGAAAGTAAAATAAATTGATGAAGGAACGCTATTTGATAACCCCCGTGGGAATTGTAAAATCCAATTTAGAGGATAAGTAAATTTGCAGAGCGTAACGGTGAGCTTCCACCCGCGGCGCTGTGCACTTAATCTTTGCTAATTTTAAATCTTATTACATTAACGGAGTGAACTTACGTAATAAATAACTGTTTATATGTGAGTAAACCCAAGCACGGATATTTATACTGATATTATAAGAAATATAGTTTGCGTTCGTGGAAAATTTCATTTTGAAAGTTGGTATTCTGTTTGTTTCTTTTCATCTAAACACCAAAATAGATCGAGAATAAGATTTTATCAACATTTCCTGTTCTTTTATTTGAGACTCAAAATAATCAGAGAAAATTTATTGGATAAGTAACAAATAAATCACGTTCAGGTGAATAGAAAAAACTGGAATTCGTTTCTGGTTTGACGAAAATTTTGCGAAAGAGAAATAATTGCGTTAATTTTGAAATAACAAAATTAATGTTCGATAATGAAACAAGAATAATGTAACCTGACTACCATTTATAATGAATTGAGGTCTTCTGTTTCTACTTGACCGTTCGGCATTTGGTGTTCTGTGTTATTGTTACGCAATTTTGACCAAACATATTGACTAATTGTTTTGAAATTTGGTATGATGATATCTTGTATAAAGCCCAAATGCGTTAGGCCCTATGTCTAAAACGTTTTCCTATTTAGTTTCGTTTCTAGATGACGACCTCTGATTTAAAGATAACGAGTGTACGCAATTTTAATCAAACGTATTGGCCGAATGTTTTGAAATTTCTTATGAAGGTACCTCGTATAAAGCTCGAAATACGTATGCATAATATTTTCCCCATTCATTTCCATTTGAAGATGGCGGCCTCTGGTTTATAACAAAGAATGTACGCAGTTTTAGACAAACGCTTTAGCCGATTGTTTTGGAATTTGGTATGAAGCTATTTTCTATAAAGCCCAAGTGACGTATACGTAACACTTTCATATTTATTTCCGTTTCAATATGGTGACCTCTGATTTAACGATAACAATACAACCTGAGGCCGGGTGCCTACTACGCATTAAAAAACTAACCAATTGTTTGTAATGCAATTGCGGTCATTGAAAGCGAAACTGAGCCGAGCGGAATGAAGCGGCCTCGCTGGGCTGAGGTACGCTTTCAGTGACCGCACTTATATTTAAAACAATTGGTAAAATTTTGAATGCGTAATACGCTCCCTTCAGAGCAAATCTGCTCCGCAATTGGTAGCCACCCGGCCTTATGGGGCAATAACTTTATAACTTTATTCTGAGTTAATTAGAATAAAGTAATATCCTTATGTCTCCATAAGGTTGCTTCACTTTTTGAACACTCTGTGGCGAGCAATACCAAATGAATCGTTAAAATCGTATACATTATATTGTTTTATTATACATTTACCGAATTTCCTGATTTTTTTTACCTATTTACCTTTCAAACCCAATTTTCTGAGAAAATAATTTTGAATGTGCCCGCTTTTCTACCGGCTGCACTACGAGATCTCCCTCTAACAAAATGCTATTACAAATGGGTAGTAACGATATTTTTTCTGTTACAGGTAAGCTGACGTCAGTGTAACGGTATGCCTTATTAAAGTAAGTTAAAGAAAAAATGCATTAGAACATATGTTTTATGGCCTTTTGTATATATCTTTCTTTTTTTCTACTGGTGAACAGCAAGGAGTTTTTTTAGTGATCAATGATTTTTAATAAATGATCTAATTTTGAATAATGATCTGATAAACGGATACTGAGAAATTATGCCGATTTTACGGGTTTTTTGACCCGAAATATTGGGGAAATAATTAAATTTGAAAACATTTGTTTAATGTTTTTTTTTTTGCTATTTATTATAGTGTGGTTTATTTACAACAGTCTATTTATAAAAGTTTCCTTACCCTCACGGCATTTTTTACAGCCTATACGTTATCAATACTTTTCGTAGTGATTAAAACCAGTAACTAAATGACCAACAATCCCTTTTCCTATCTTCCTAGCCAATCAGCTCTCCCCCACACCAATCCCAACACACATGCAAGCTACAGTAAAATTACAATTCACTTATCTGATGTCAATAAACAAACTGGCCACGCTGTAAATACAGCCGCCATTTTGTTAACAACTCTCAAGTAATTAATACGTTGGGTAAACGCTTTCCCCTGGATGCGTGACTGCGAGCGTTGTGCGTGCAGCAGTGACAACATTGTTTTACACCACGGCATGGACTTTCTGTTTTAGAGAACTTTCATTGATTTTACACCATTCGTAGTACGTGAAAATAGTTTCTTTACTTATGAAGAGCGTTACTTATGAATAAACTACGTATTTACCTATATTTACCTTTATTATTCTAGCTATTCTCTGGATGCGTGACTGCGAAAGTTGTACGTGTAGCAGCGACAACATTGTTTTACACCAGGGCATGGACTTCCTGTTTTAGAGAACTTCCTTTGTTTTTACACCATTCGTAGTACGTGAAAATAGTTCCTTTATTTATGAAGATCGTTACTTATAAATAAGCTACACATGAGAATACTTCGCTTTAATATTCTAATGAAACTGGGTATTATCAACAATTTTGCTAAGCGTAATCAACTATTATATCTTCAAATACTCTATCAAATACAACGTGCATTCCAACTGTCAGGTACAAATAGATGCTAGAACTTTCTCGGTGTATCCTTTACCAAACGTCCTTATCATTCTGTGACAATCAGCTTCTGACAAATTCGAAACACTGCTAACACAGATTCGACAACATAACTGGTCGATATATTTCATCCGTCAACTACAAAGGGAACATTTATTAGCCTATACAGGAATTTTAGTCCATACATGTATAACCCAAGTTATTATAACCCTGGTTTTGCCCATGCCTGTTTAAACCTTGCTGAATACCCGTACTTCGCTTCAGCATTTCAATTGTTTAACATACACTTTTAATATCAATGAAAAAATAGGGAAAAGTGTTAACCTAATTTATTATCCCTTTCAGGGTTACCGACCTAAACCAAAATAGTTTAGTTTTCCTATTTGGTCTGTAAGGGGTAAGTACACCAGATTTCTTCCAATTACCAATTACCAGAATCTATGCACATTTTTCTTTTATATGTAAAGATAACGGTTTCCTTTAAAATCCCTTAAGCCGTGTCCCAGTGAAAAGAGGACGATAAGCCTTTTAATGTAACAGACAAATAAACCAGATATTTCGATTGCCCGCAATTTTGTTTGAAATGGTGTGTGTTTGTTGACAGTTTGACATCGCTTAAAACCTTGTCACAGTTGCAAATAAAAATAATCACTTACATTCGTTGTAAATCGACATTGCCTTGTTCTAGAAAGGTGCCATTTTAAAATACTTCAAAGACAATTTTTTTAAAAACCTGTCCTTAAAAATCCTTATAAAATCCAACCTTAAAACCCATCAACTACACCATAACTCCCATTAAGGCTGTGTAAAAAAAATCATCTTTGAAATGTTACAAAACAACACCTTTCTAAAACAGCAAAATCTCGGTTTTCAACTGTTTTGATGAAATGTTTTTTGTTTTATGTGTAACTGTGATGGCTCCCCACTAATCCAAATTTCAACTTTGTAAGCAAGAGAGATGAAACATGTAAAAATCTAACCTGCACATTTTACAACCGTAACAGTGAAATATTCGTTTTACCCGCCGCTAATTGGGAAACGATTGCGGTTTCTCTGGTTTTACACCTTTTGTAATAGTTGTAACAAATTTCCCCACTTGTTCAGAACTAAAGCAGTTAAACAAATTACTTGATTTTAGTTTATATTGATTTTCGCATTATAGTATTATAAGTATTATAAGCTATTGTTGCTCAAATTGTTGAGCAAAATGTGTAGACTCAATGTTTTAAATCAATGGCAGTAAACTTATCTTTATTTTCGGTTTCTTGTAGTTTCACTTTCTAACTAAAGTAAAAAGAAAATATGAGCGTATAGACTATTTATGAGTTTGATTTTTACTGCACTTGATGTCTTTGAAAGGATTTTAGTTCATTCGATTCTATTTCATGACGTCACGAATTCCTCTTTGCTCTACAGAGCTGGTGTGAACTAGTGTGTGTGTGTGTGTGTGTGTGTGTGTGTGTGTGTGTGTGTGTGTGTGTGTGTGTGTGTGTGTGTGTGTGTGTGTGTGTGTGTGTGTGTGTGTGTGTGTGTGTGTGTGTGTGTGTGTGTGTGTGTGTGTGTGTGTGTGTGTGTGTGTGTGTGTGTGTGTGTGTGTGTGTGTGTGTGTGTGTGTGTGTGTGTGTGTGTGTGTGTGTGTGTGTGTGTGTGTGTGTGTGTGTGTGTGTGTGTGTGTGTGTGTGTGTGTGTGTGTGTGTGTGTGTGTGTGTGTGTGTGTGTGTGTGTGTGTGTGTGTGTGTGTGTGTGTGTGTGTGTGTGTGTGTGTGTGTGTGTGTGTGTGTGTGTGTGTGTGTGTGTGTGTGTGTGTGTGTGTGTGTGTGTGTGTGTGTGTGTGTGTGTGTGTGTGTGTGTGTGTGTGTGTGTGTGTGTGTGTTCGTGCGCGCGTGTGTTATACATTTTGCTGGAGACTGAAATAATTGACTGATTTTGATAAAATGTAGCTTGCAAGTATGTGTTTTTCCGAGACGTAGTCATTAAAAGAATCAATTTTAATTTTAATAATCAAAACTTTAAAATGTAATTTTCTCACAATCGGCTGAAACGAATTTTGTTCAGATTTAATCTTAAAGTACCCAAAAAGAACTGATACTCCCAAATATCCCGTATGGGAGCTGTAATGGAAAATGGAAATCCATCAAATTGTTATCAAAATAAATAATCAGGTTCTGATCATTAGCTGATGTGAGATTTACAACTCAAGTCGATGTATCAGATTTGAAATGAAAGGCATTCATGGTTTTGAACCAAAAGAGAATAATGAAAACAAGCGTTTTGTATTCACGAAATGTATCGATTCCTTTTGTGTCAAATTTATTACACTGATATGGATTGTGAATCCACTGTCACAAAATGAATGCCACAACTTGAATGTCACAGTGTCAATGTTACATGTCAAAGTCACAATTTTATTGTCATAATTTCCCTGTCAGAATGTCTATGCCACAAAGTGAATGCTACAACTTGAATGTCACAATGTCAATATCACAATGTCTATGCCACAAAGTGAATGCCACAACTTTAATGTCACAGTGTCAACGTAACATGTCAAAGTCACAATTTTATTGTCATAATGTCCCTGTCACAATGTAAATGCCACAATGTCCCTGTCATAATGTCACTGTCACATTGTCAATATCACAATTCAATGTCACGAAGCGATGTCGGAATATTAATGTTACAGTGTCAATGTCCCAATGTCAGTGTCACAATATCAGTGTCATATCGTTAATATCTCAATGTCAAGGTCACAATGTATATGGCAGTGTCAATTTTACACTGGTGAAATTTCAACAAAACATGATGAATCAATTTTACGAAAATAGCCTAGAAATATATTTTTAGGTTTTGTTTATTACTTCCAAACTGTACTTTTGAAAGAAAATTAATTAAAGTGAGAATGTTTTTGTAATAATTGTGCATTATTATTGTTGTTTTTTTAATTATTATTGAATGGGAAAAGATCTATATGTTTTTACTTAAGGCTGCATGTATGTGCAACAATACTGTAACAATAATTACATAACATACTCACTTTTTAAACAAATGTTCCCTTTATAGAGTAATTTAATATTTTATTTAATTACAGATATTCAATAATTAAAACCATTAGATCCTTAATAAATTAACACAAATCTTTCATCGCCCGAAAAAAACCAGGCATTTTTAGCAATTTTATCTCAACTTGACCTTTGTTAAATGACCTTTGACCTGTCCAAAACACGCATTGCGTGTAAAAAATATTTACCTCGTACTACGTCACGCGTGTGTATAATAAGGGAGGGGGCGAACTTTTAATTCGACCAAAATATGATATAACACAACACGCGGTTCTCATTATAAAACGATTAATTTTAATTTACACACACACATACACGACACAACACAATCACATGTTAATAAATAAGCTAATTTGGCAGGTTGAAAATATTCTGTGGGTGCAATTTCCCTTTTTATTTTCGAAATTGCGGATTTAATGCCTGAAATGCAACGAGAATTTTCAGAGATTTTCAAAGTACTGTATTTGTCAGCAAATTTTCGTTTTAAAATGAGCTAGTTGAACGACCATCATGATAAAACCATATCCGGGACCTTGAAATGAGCGCCGATCCTAGCATCTATATTTCATAGTTAAAATTTTGTTTTTATAAGTGTGTGTGTGTGTGTGTGTGTGTGTGTGTGTGTGTGTGTGTGTGTGTGTGTGTGTGTGTGTGTGTGTGCGCGCGCGCGTATGCTCATGTTCATGATTTTAGTCTGTTGCATTTTAGTAAATTCAAACTTGGCACAAAAATACATTTTTGTAATAGTTTCGACAAATTTGTTAACCAGCATACTTCGTTCATCAGTTTCAAAATGGCGGTCACTTCAAATCTTTAAAATTCATAACTATTTTTATCTTAAATATTTTAAATTTTAATTGCATCCATTTGCATTTTGAAATCCATAATCAAAATCCGTTGAAATTAAGAAATTTAATTTGATTGACGTCAGGTTTTGTTTTCGTATTTTCAATGAAGGCTTAAAATCCTAATGCGATGCAATTCTTATCCTGTTTATGGTGGCTTCAAAAAGCACATCAGAGCTTCAAAAAGAGGGTAAGGTAAAAACAAAACTTTCGGAAATTCCCTTCTGTCGCCTCAGCGAAACTGCTGTATGCCACGGTTTTATTAAATAACCCGACCATGAGTTAATAACTTCAAGGTTGTATTTAGTAATGCAAAAATGTCCCTATTTAAAACAAGTCTACAATATACAATATATTCCTTCTTTGATACAAAGCCTTTGTAAAATTATAAACGCTTTTCTTTTAATTCAACTTTACTAATAAAATTTTTCCTAGCTGTAAGCTGTTTTAAAAATACACGTTTATACTTTATATGCTGAGTATTGTGTGTCTGGAATGCATCAGCACAGTGACAACATCATAAAATTTAATGAAGGCAAGAAGTGGTAATATTGTCACTTAAGTTGGCACCACTGCTTCTCTGAGATAAGGCATGAATGGCTTAGGAAACTGAATAGGCTTTGCTTTGACTGTGGATGAAAATCATTTTGTTTGTCCCTGATTTCTGGAAACAAGCAAGCCTACTTTTGCTTTCATTTTAGAAATACTTACACAAGCAATAGAATAATTAAATCCAATTTTGTGTAGATCGACAAAATTACTGTAAATATAGACATTGCGAAAAAAATAGAGAAGTGAAGATTTAAAAACTGAAGTAATATGTTTTCATGTTCTTTGATAGTTTCGATTGGTCTAACTGAATTACTGACCTTATTGCTAACTTGAAATTATACACAACTTAATGATAAAAGAAAATAGACACTTATCCTTATCACATACAAATTCTATACTAAATATCATTCTTGTACAATCCCTGAATCTCTAATGAACTACATAAATTCCCAATATAAAAATTAGGATGCCAGAATTAAAAGTAAAATGCACTGACTACCAAAACCCGGCACCAGAGTGCTCTGAACTCGTTTTTTCTACTACATGTACACCCTTCAGTTTATAAATTCCTGCAGTAATGTGTATTTATCTCGCAATTAATTAGGATGTCTAATTAATATAATTAGTGATTCGTACATTAACAAATAACCTAATTATAATCTCAAAAGCTAACCTAAAAGTATATGATTAATATCCCTTCTGACAGATAACGTTCTCCATTTTCACCTCCACATTTCCTATACAGTGAGGTCTCTATGTAGTATAGACTCGAGGGTGCAATATATCCTGGAATAATTGTAATATCTGAGCTGTGCATGCAGTACAATGGCGTTCATTATTAATTTAGATATTTATCAATGATCTTACTTATTTAAAATATGAAATATATATTTACCTGAAAACGTGTCAAACAATAATGTTCTAAATGTATCGGGTTTGTAGTAATATAATTTAAATTAATATAATTAATTTAAGAAAATTAATATTGAAAGTAAAACAATTATGGTGATTAGCGGGTTTTCAACTCAAATCGTTTACTGCCATAGGCAGATATCATAGCACTAAATTACGAATGAAGAAACTGACAGCTTACTGGAAAACAAAAATTCACTTGATGATACTAACAATTTTTAAACGCGATTATCGATTTTTCCTCTCATAAATTTTTTTAAAAATTAGCTGCCATATTTGTTTCATAACAGTTGCATATTTATAAAAAGCAACTAACTTTAGATTATAAACTCAAAATTAAAATATATTAATTGGTTATCTTTCGAAAATTACTTTTTGGGGCTGTTGTATTAAAAGTAGACAATATATATTTTGCAGAAGGATTAATTTTTCGAAATAGCAAAGAGATTTCACTAACATTTCGAGCATATTTTTATTGAAAATCTGTGTAGGCCTAACGAATTTCAAATAAAAATGTATATTAATAAAATAAATTGATGACATCAAAAATAAATCCGATGACTGTGGCTTAAAGCTCTGTTAATTATGTAACAATTATATTCATATTTTTGTAGGTAACTGCTCTCTTGCGGCTAAACTATGAATCCTAAAATTAGGGAGTTTTGGCAAATTGCAGTAGAATTTAATTTGTTGTAAATGATAACAGAAAAGACAAATTGAACTTTAAAAAACTAAGCAATTCATTTTCATACGCTATAAATCATCCCATCGTCTACATTAGCCCAAGTGTGCACAATGTCGGACGTTAAAAAAAAAAAAAAAAAAAAATCAAATCGAAACGAAGTGCTTCAGCAGAGCGTGGAAAGTTGACACATTTTTTGGAACTACATCTCGTGTCAGTGTGCTAAACAATCGATATTTTTTACGGTATTCTGTTTTGGGACGCTTGGCTAGTAAATCGCTATTCCCTGTAACTTTAGCCTGTGCGAAAGATCACTACGTATTGCAGATTCTTTATCTTCATTTTTGTGTCCAACGTATCTTGTATACAAAATCTTTACAGCAAACTTTTAGACAATACGATTTCAAATGGCCTCGACATTTATTTATACAACATATGCTTGATAAATATCATCAAACTGGTCAAGTAGTTAAATCTACAGTAATAAACAGTTAAACACACTCACAGTCGGACAGGCATTCAAGTAAACCCACTTATTCTACATCACATTCTATATCACACACATTCAGTATTCTCTATCACACACAGGGTAGCTGAAAACGGATATATCATTCATAACTTCAAAATCCATAATCTAACGATTACCATACTGTATATTCTTGCAGCAAGAAAGTAAAAACGGAAAATTCTTGTTTAATCAAGAATCACCAAAACTCTCTTTCTCGCTCTCTCTCTCTCTCTCTCTCTCTCACACACACACAAACGCACACACAAACACACGTTAATAAATAAGCTAATTTGACAGGTTGAATACATATTAACACACACACACACACAAAGGAAGACAACAGAACAAAAATAAACAACACACACAAACAATCTCTATCCCCTCTCTCTCTCTCTCTCTCACACACACACACACACACACACACACACACACACACACACACACACACACACACACACACACACACACACACACACACACACACACACACACACACACACACACACACACACACACACACACACACACACACACACACACACACACACACTCAAAAGAAACAAGATTTATAATAAACCATTTTACTAGCAATGTCAATAAAACAAACCCATAAAAAATAAGGCCATTTAAAGTTTAATAAGGAAGAAAAAGAATTCTTACGCTTCTGAACGGAGCGTAAAATTTTGCGTCTAACATTTCGTGTGTTCTTATCTCGAACAAGGTCGCGGCCCCATTGAAACGCCAATTTTGCTTTATATCACTGCGCGTTTTATTTTATGATACGACAACAGTAACAACTTTGATAGGCCACGCTTTGTTTGGCGTTGTGCTTTTATAATGTAGGCCTGCATCAAAAACAAATTTCCTCTCCGTTGTATCTTTAAACGACGCTCGTGGTTCACTTCACATCACTTAGATGCGAGTGCGCGGTCTGATAAACCGGTTGTGATAACACTTTTTTGATCAATGTTAGGTAGAGCTAAAAACTTGAACGTCCCTCTACAGACTAAACGGTAAGCCGAATATACGGTATACTTATTTGGGTTAGTTGTGTCATTGAGTAGTAGGATAGAGTAAAAACGAACAAATCTGGTTTGAACCAAAATATCTTGCTCCTTCTTTCTCTTTCTCTCTCTCTCTCTCTCTCTCTCTCTCTCTCTCTCACTCTCACTCTCTCTCTCTCTCTCTCTCTCTCTCTCTCTCTCTCTCACACACACACACACACACATGAGTATTTTTAGCGAATATCCATTCGATAAATGAACTATTGGAGCAGCCATCATGGTAAAACCCAGACTCGGGTCCTTGAATTGAGCATCGATTTTGAACTCTAGATCATTTTTAAGGTGTCTTTATTTACACACACACACACACACACACACACACACACACACACACACACACACACACACACACATATATATATATATATATATATATATATATATATATATATATATATATATATATATATATATATATATATATATATATATATATATATATATATATATAATGCGATTCGAATACACGATAAAAAGTAGAAGAATAAACGTTTAGATTTAGTTAAAATATGTTTAAAATATAAGTTAAAAAGTTATTCATGAATATGTACATACACAGTCATACACACCTTTCAACCATATATTTATATTTTATACATACTGCATATACAAATTACACATACACCACACACACACACACAAAATTTTATATGCATTATATATAAAATCATTAACGATCTCTCAACAAAGTCATTATTTAACATGGTCAGGACCAAAAATATGGTCAAAACTGCTGCTCATTTCAAGCTCTCGAGTGTGGGTCTTACCGTGAGGTCAGCTCAACAAATCATTTTTGATTGGAGATTCACTGAAAACACTCTTGTACAGTAAAATACAGGACACATCCACTCACGCTGTTATAAAAGCTGTTGTATAAGCCACTTTACGGGCGACAACCGCATAAAAGGAAATCTCGAAATAAAACGACAGTTAAACACGGTCGTTCTATAAAGATAAACTGCCGTTTAAAAAGTAAACAAAATTGTTTAATAGAAATTGTTTATGAAATATGCGTCGACTTTTATTAGGAATTATTGCAAAAATCTGGCCTCTTTTTAACTCTTAAAACTTTTAAATCTTTGTTTTGTGCTTTATTACTTTACAAAGTATTAACAGTTTCTTGACCGTGAAATAATCTTCTTCAGATTTTGATGGATCTTTTTGTTTATAGTTCCTAATATGTATACTAGTGGCCCGTGCGAACTTTCGCCGTTAATGGGAAAAATAAACAAATTAAATACAAAAGCGGATAGCAAAATGTTTATTAGTGTTATAGTTCCTCTTTATAAACAATGTTCGAAGTGATCTATGAAATATGTGTCAATCATAATTTTCTTTATTGGTATATAAACGAAAAGGAAAAGAGGTTACGGTTTTTTTATAAAATCGTTATATGTAATTATAAAAATATGAATTCTGTAATTAAAAGAATTCAAATAATACCATTGGCTGGTATTTAATTACTGCAATACAGTAATCTTTAATTCAGTACTTGTATTTTAAGATTATTGTACCTATCTTTCTAAGTAAATTCGTTGCAAAACCATGTAGGCCTATTATTTCTTATCAGTATGAACGTTTGTTAAATTAGACGTTATAATTATATTTATTGCTTACTAATAAAGCAATATCATTCATTATATTTAGATCATTTAATACAATAGGCCTTACTTTGTTATATTTTCTTGTTTTAAACTATATCCTGTGCAATTAATAACTAAATTATAACTTTGTTGAAATATTTACAAAATGAATCATACTATAACCGTATTTTACATTGCATACCTAAATTAGGCTGTACTGTTTACTAAAAGCAGAATCTTTTATTTAATATCATTTACATATTAGAAACTGGCCTAAATTGTCACCGATTCTACTTTCAAAACTGATTCAGTCAATAATAGTTTAAGTCTTAGATACGTTAATAATATAAATATTACTTTCAACAATGTTTTTTTTTTAGCGATTAGATGTTTCGATACACAGAAAATTAATAATTTGTCACCTCTGCCTGCATTGTGCTGCACTCTTACGGTGACATTTTACACTGATGTATTTTTATCGGTTTCAAGTCAGTTTTATTTTATTGTAAAACCTAAAAATGAAAAAGTATGCGGCGTTGGAATTCCTTGGTTTTCTGTCGAACCTATAGGTACCAAATATATGTAGTTTTAATAAAGCAGGTGCCGGTCGGAATGCTTAGCGTATAAATATATGAAAATTATATATGCCCAGTGATCTGTACGTTCGTAGATTTCAAAAAAGCGTACGATTCCTTTGATCGAAAATCTTTGTTTAATATCCTGGAAGAACATGGACTTGATCCTAAAACACTGCGACTGATCAAAGAAACACTGACAGGCACAATCGCTAAGGTGAAATTTATGGGGGAAATTTCCAAACCCTTCCTGATCACAACTGGAGTTAGCCGAAGGAGATGGACTCTCGCCTCTCCTTTTCAATATGGTGTTGGACAAAGTTATCAGGGAATGGGAGAAAGAATTAAAAATTGAAGGGCACTGGAAACCAGTTCGACTTGGAAGACCTAAGGACAATACAGAAATCGCGTGCCTAGCTTTTGCAGATGACCTAGCCATACTCACAGATAATGAAACAACAGCGATTAAACAGATAGAAGTCCTAAAGGAATGTGCAGAGTGGGTCGGTCTACAGATCTCGTTTAAAAAAACCGAATTCTTCTGTTCAAAATTAAATATTCAAGAACTAAACACAAAATGTGGTAAGATAAACAGAGTCAAGCACTTCAAATATCTGGGAGAAATTCTTGAACCTACGGGTGACGAGAAGGCTGCGCAAAGGGTTCGGCTACTGAGAATGAAGAGGGCATTTGGTATAACGCGTGATATCTACAAGAAGAGATGTATGTCGACGCACACAAAAATCAGACACTACAACACAGTCATAAAACCGGAGGTATTATACGTATGCAAGCGAGACGCTAACACTCCACACAAAAGCTACCATGGAGGATATTTTGAAGGAAGAACGCAAAATCCTTGGCCCGAGATTAAGAGAAGATGGATACAGTTGCACTCCTGGAAGACCACAGAGAAGATATCGAACCTTGCAGCAGATATAAGAAGAAGGAGGCTTCGGTTCTATGGACACATCAGTAGACTCCCAACAACGAGGCTTGCCAACAGAATCCTTAAGTATATACAAGGTATTAAATCAACAACGTCGTGGATCGCACAAGTCAGAATAAACCTACATGACGCAGAAATAGACTCAACAGACGTTTAAGACAGGAACGCATACAGGAGAAAGATGCTCGGTTGGAAGGTCCCAGAGAATGAAATCCCAAAGAGAGCAGGGGTAAAATGGACGGAGGAGCGGAAGAGGATCCATGGGGACAGGATGAGGGAGGTGTGCCAGTCTCGTTTATCCATATTTAGAGAACATTTTTGAACACGAAAAATTTAATGTTACCTATTTGCCTTCCCAAAAATACTGAAAAAAGTAGGATTTTCTGAACATTGTCTATAATAGATATTGATAAAATTGTAAGTACTGACATACCTTTTTTAGATATTTATGGGTAAGATATGAGCTAAGTTTGGTCTCGTCTCTTAGTCTCGTACATGTTTTGAGATACTAAATAATTATTGTTCTAAACACTAATCTATTATCGATTAAACTTTTAATGTTTGTAACAAAATGTACTTATGAACACATCTATAGAACGTATACAATATAACTAAAAGTAATTTAATGTTCTTTGAAATATTTCTTTCTAAATTATTAGTACAAAGTTAGGGATTGATCAAAAATAAATTGACTCTAAGAACCGTTCGTCTAAACGTTGCTTTTATGAAACTTTTGTTGGGTTTAATATAAATCGCTCGGAGTTTCTCTTGCAACACATAAAGAGCATTGAAGGGAAGCAAAGGACGCAGGACGGCTGATGGCTAATATAAAAGTTAAGTTGGTTTTCAGTCGAACCAAACAGGACACGTTAACCAGCGGTATTGCGCTTTTGATTAAAATAACTTTAAAGTCGTCTGAGGTAGGGTCGGGCAAATTGGATTGTTGAAAAAACATTTTAGTCTTCTTTGGCGAATCTGTGGGAGCGGTTAGTTTGTATTACATTTCGGGAAACAATTACAAACATACACAATGTGTAAAACTTGAAGGAAATTTGTTAAAAACAAATTAAAAAACACAACAAGAAATTTGATTAATGAAGAAAAAGATGGTTTAAAAATGTTCAAGGTCAGACAAAAAGAAAATAAAGCGCAACTGTCTTCATTGGGAAGTGAATTCCCAAATGGTAAAAACACTGCAAAATTTTTTAGCAAACTCTTCTGGAATTAATTGTGTTTATGTTATATTTTATCTATGTTGACATTTTATACCATACTAGTCAATGGCACTGTCCGTAGCGACTTCTGACAACTTTAATTATGTATCTGTTTACACATTTTTAATACCCGATAATTACCAATAATAAAAATGTTTGTTTATTATTAATTAATTTTGTTACTGTTGTTATTTTTAATTAAAACTATCTATTTATTGTTAATTGTTTATTTATTGTTATATTTCATTTTGTTATTATATATTTATATACTGTTATTTAATTATTGTTATTGTACAATATTTGGTAGTCATATACAATTTTTTCGTTTTTAAATTTCGTATAACAAAACAGGATCAAAAATTTACTTAATTTCGACACTTACCGTATTAGTTTAGTTAGAATATGCTAGTCTTGATAACTTAATTACAATAACATATTATTCGCCTCAGTATATATATATATATATATATATATATATATATATATATATATATATATATATATATAGTATATTCTATTCATTTGTGCTTGATAACAATATACTAAAATATTTAAAAAGTGTATTTCCAAACATATTAAGAAAATTAGGTTAGAAAAAGCACAGTTTAGGACTAAAGTAACACTGTATGCAAAAACGGTTCAATATGATGGTTGTCCGGAATGTAACGACATACGAGTCACACGTATCATTTGGCCGAACCAAATTTCATTGTACGTATTTTAATCGTGTAGTTGTGTTCAGTGTTTGTGACGTATGTTTTTAATGTATTGTCTAACTTTGTGACGACCTCGACAGAGGGATTTAACATTTGTATTACGGCCTGAAGATGGAACAATAGAGTTTCGAAATCGCGGTAGCTCTTACGAGGTGAGTAGATAGACCACTGACGGGAAGAATAGGTCATAATCCTAATTACTTCAATATGATAATCTGTTGCTAGTAGGCCAAAGCACAAAAGAATGATAAATTCAGCTAGGTTACAACGAATTGATGTTTTCTGTTGCCGTAGTAGAGATCCGTAATACTTCTTGTTGATCCAACGCTTCAAACATGTCAGTCTGTTGTTTACAAGAATATATCTTAATATTTTTGATCTCTGACAAAAACCCGTTTCATATTAATGGACCATATTTATAACAATAATTAACAGTAGCTATTGCCTGATTTGAATATTAACGATGGATCAGCCAGGAAAAGTAATTTAATCAGCTGTTTTCGTTTAAATCACTATATTGTTACAATTTTTCCGTTACATAATTTGACATTATGTTTCCGTATCGAGTAGTTTTGTACTGAAGTTAAAGTGCGTAAA
>CM040186.1:85110200-85257700 GCA_022606455.1 Callitettix versicolor
TAAAATTATATTAGCAGATACACTCGTCTATCGACGGGCGTGCTACAAGACGAGCGAAATTATTTTAACCGATAACGAAAAATTTTCTTTTTAAATTTCCATTATTCTATTATTATCTATCTTCCTCAAGCCGACGTTAGCGACCAATCATGGACCCAAATATATTTGAAAGACATTTTGTTCAACATTTTTAGAGCAAAAATAATAACAACTGTCCTTAATTTTTGTGTTAATACACGAAAAAACTCAAGTTGAGGAATTGGTTGAATTATTATTGGAAACTGGTTATAAGAGGAAAAGTTTCCAGTTGCAGATTAACTCAGATTAAACCAGATAAAATGCAACTCTACAGTGTTAATAAATATACTGGCTTAAATCCCATACTTTATCAAAGCCGAGTATCGTAGGTTTATTCGCTTAATACGTAAGCATGCATATACAAATTTACAAAAAAAACTATTTTCTATAAGCCATGAAACAAGAAGCTTTGTTAAAACTGACATGACGATATTAGTTAAACATTTTCATACTTAATTAATATGAGAGTAGAGTAGAAAAAAGTAAAACTAGTGCGTCATGTAACTATTTAGCTGACGGGATAAAAGCGTTTTCCAAAAGTAATTTTTCTTTCTTACCCTTTTTGAAATTCTGATTACCATCCTAATCATAATTAAAATATTTTAAACATTTAAATTACGAAACTGACCTGCGACCGCCTTTAAAATATTTCTTAATTCAAACTCATTTTGGTGAAGTCGGATTTCCAAAATATGACATAAAATTATGCATTTTTAAAGATTTGAAAAGGCAGCCATTTTGAAACTGTTGAACGGATTTTGCTAGGTAACGGACTTGTTTAAGCTATTACTATTACGATGTTTGTGTAAAGTTTGATTCAAATCGAACAAAAATTGCAAACATGAGCGTGCTAAAAAAAAAAAAAAAAAAACAGACAGATTGGTGCTCAGGATCCGGATTTGGGTCTTACCATGGTGATTTTCCAATGGGAATTCGATAAAAACTGTGGCACAGTTTTTCTGCTGACAGAGGGACGGAATGAATGTCACAGTGGCCTGAATCAAATCGTATCAAATGCAACTCTAGAGAGTTAAAATTGGTAACGAGTTTAACCCCCAAAAAAGTATTCTATCGTTAACAGTCAGCGCGCATATTTACTAGTCTCCGTCAGGACGTACACAAAACGTGTTAGAGAATTTCCACTAGAAAATGAGCAATTGAAGCAGCCGATCGTCGAAACTTGAAATGTGCAGCGATCCTGACCACTAGATCGCTTTTTAAGAGGTCCTTAAAAATTACATATTATAATTATAAATAAAAATAAAAAAATAAATTCTCTTTTTATTTATTTCTAAACAATCTTCTTGCAATATTTACATTAACAAGAGTTCTTTTAACATAAGGTAGTTGTTTTCAATTCATACTCTACTGGTTTTGATTACTCTTAAATCTCGTGTTACTGCTTCAAAGTTCAGACATATTTACATTTGTAGTTATAATCAACATATTATTTGCATATATACAATTTACAAAGGTACAATATCTCTAAAAATATATTTTTTTAATAAAATTAATAATTTCGTTATGAATTTGAAATTTATTATATTAATAATTTAGAAAAGTTCTATCAAAATTTTCTTTTCACGTAAAACTTACAATCAAAATATATGGTTCATATTACCTTCTCTATTGCAACTCTGTTTGCAATTTAATTAAATTGTAAAGTGAAATTGTTCTTTTATCCTTGAAAACAATTAAAAAAATAAAAATGTTAACAAAAACACCAATATTTACCACTGACATAACGACATTTCTTCCAGTTCTAAAATATCTCTTAAAAACGTACTTGAGCAACAAATCACTTTAAAAATTTTAAATTAAATAAAATCTAAAGAATTTTAAACGTGTTATAATATTCAGAATTCTATAACGTGCTTTGATGTGAAACACCCTCCTTGCCACCCAATCCAGATTACAAATTCCTTAAGACACCCATCCATGAAGTCCTTAATTACAGCAAACTTCCGCCAGATATTTTCCATTTTGCTCCTTCCGCTGACATCCTTACACTTATTAAATTTGACATTGCTTCCATTGACATTTCCAGTTTGAAAGTATTTTCAGTTAACGGCTCTTAAATTTAGGCCAACTATTCCAAAACTGTAATAATTAGTTTTTATCATGATATACGTTAGGTATTTCAGACAAAGCTTACTGACGGAAAACATATGTTCTGTAATTACAAAAAGCGTTTTCTTATTAAATATGACAACGACATCTACCGGTTTATTTTAATAACAGCGGTATGTGTACTTCTTACAAAGAGTTTCCATTGAAATATCGAGAAGCATAACCAACTTTAATTATACAATCATGTGGCTATTTAAGTCAAACATATATACATTTTGTATCTATAAGCCGGCTATATTAAATGTTTTATGAAATGTTTAAAATTTTTAAAACAATATCTACTTTTCAAAGCTACATAATGAATCTTTTAACATGAAGTCCAGTATCCATACACAAGTTTACAAAACTCCTAAAAGGTGTTTTAATTTTTTAAAATCCTCTATTAAATGTATACATATATTTCCAGACAGTATAAAATGTAAAAGGACGTTCTATTAGATTTAATTTATTAACAACCCTTAACTTTGTGAGAGCCGTTAAAAGAGATTCTGACATTAAACATCCCTTACAGTAGAAAACATTTCACACACTAACCTAGATCTGCCTCATTAACTTAGGATAAGTGAAGGCGTCGTTGCTTTTGTTTTGTTGGTAGTTTAAAAGGCAACAAGCAGAAATTTTATTTTTTGCTATACAAAGTATATATGAAGAACGTTAATAGTTTTGTCATTCTGAGACAAAAAAGTGTTGTTTTTTATTTATGTACGCCTGTGTGTGGGGGCACAAATATGTGACTACCAAACCAGTTAACCGCTTTTGATGAAGTTATGTACTTAGCTACAGTTACCGTTTACCAGCAGACAATTTTTCAGGTTAACGAACTTGTTCGTCATGTGCTAAGTGAATTGACGCTCCAAGTTTGTATCACAAAGTAGGACAAAATTGCGAACACAATAGTGTGAATAACGTCACTGTTTATTCATGGATCCGGGTCTTACCACGATGGCATATTCAATGATACCTTAGTAAATTTTGACTTAATATTAAGAAAAATTGTTGATGAAATTTCATATTTTTTCTGAAAAATGTTTTTTATAATACCGACTTTATTTAATATCCTCCGATTTTAACCATATAGCCTAAAGCACCTATTTACTTTGTCCTTCCAAGTTTATTATTATTAGAAGCAATTTTCAAGAATTTTACGTTTTATATTTTGTGACAAATAATGTCAGATTTTAGCTTCTGAAATAGCCTGTAAGAATATAACAAAATATAAAGTTTCTCTTTGCCACATGTAATTTTACACACTTGGAGTTTTTACGTTAACTTAAAATTTTCCCCGTTTTTAGTTACTTTTGATAAATTGTTTTCAAACACTTCCAAATAACGACCGCATATAATATTTTAATAAAGAAGAAGGTATCTCTAAGGGTACACAAAACAACCCTCACGTTACACCACCCTCACATCCCTGGTCTGATGTTTTCATTTTATTACTTCTGCCCTTCAAAACTTTTATATTAACATCCCATCCTTCTTGCTTCATTTTATATTTTTGAAATGAAGTTGCTTTTGCGTTTGGAAAAAGATGTTTTGTATGAAAAGTTTGATGCGTCCCGCAGTTCTATTCAAACAAGGAAAACTCTTCAATTATCGTAAAATGATAATTTACTTCGTGATATGAAAAGTTTAAATAATATGCCAAATCAAATATTGCTGTCCTCTTCTACTACGGAAATTATGTATTCTTGTGACAAATGAAATATTTTATACGTTTTTGTGACAAATGAAATATATTGTTAAAAAATGAAATGCTTATTATTATTATTTGTTACAACAGGTAATATAAATGCTAAAGTTTAAAAAAAATATTTTTTTAATTTTCGAAATAAAAATTACAATAAGAAAATCTTTTTAATTTTTCGATTACAATTTAAACCGAATGAAGAATAATGTCGTCTACTTTTGTAAACTCTTCAATGCTTTCATTAGTCTACGCCTGTGTATAGTGTGAATATCGTGTGTTTGATGTTACTAAATCTGGAAACCTTTACCTCAGTTTTATGTTATGTGAGTTTATTCTTTAATCACTCACCTTATTAGAGCTAAGTTACTTAAAACTGGTTAGTAAAGTAACCTGTTAAAACTGTTATTAAAGTAAGCAAAATTTCTTATAACTGAAAGTACAGGTGTGATGGAAGTAACAGTTGTGCTACGAACGTAACCTAAAAGTTAATTTATTAATGAATACCTTTGAAATCTTGATGTCTTGTAGATAAAGTACTTAAAATATACAAAGAAGAATTAACTAAACATTATAACAGACACAGAAATAAGTTTGTGACATTTTAGTATATAGAGGCGTCTACGTTAGCATCGGAGCATGAGTCTAACGTGCCTCTCGCTGATTGGCTGATATATGTGACAAATGGGGATGCAGTGTTGATTACATTATTTTGTTTTTATTTTAACGTGTTTACTGAACTTATCTGGGAATTATAATACTTTATCTATATATAATGACTTTATATTTACATTTATTTATATATAATGTAATTTATATATATATATATATTATTTATTGTTCTTTTTTTTACTACACTGCATCATTAAATATAAACGGACTATAAATCATATGGACTAGAAATATAAATTATAAAAAGCGTGCTCGACATCATAGTCTAAAGTTCATGTAATTGGACTACTTGCCGCTGCAAAGACAGAGGGAGGAAGATTGAAAAAGTAGACACTACTCTTACCTACTTTTTGTACAGATGTAGCTGAACAATCTGCCACAAAATGACACCAGCATAAAGCGCTCACATATCTCTCATAAAGGTTATCATTATAGTACGTTTGTATTTAATGACCGCATTAACAAAGTTAAGAAACAGTCACACAGGATCACGACATGTACACCGATCCCGACACAAACACATTTTGAGGAACATACAATTCATAAAATTTTAATTAAATAAATGTTAGATTTTAGAACTGTATTCGCAGATTTTTATACTACTAAAATTTGTTCACCATAAATATAAAATAAAAGTACTTTCATACATGAAGTTTTGTATTACTTCCATAATTTTGTATTAGTTCCATAATTAAAAAAAATGGAATCTTGTATATACAAAATAGGCTAAATGCATAAAGTAGAAATAATAAAAAAAAATAATTTTAAATATTTTCTTAATTTTTCCATATCAAATAATTTTCTTGAAATGCAATCACTTCTTTGAACGAATCCAGTTATAAGCAAATTCATTAAAACTGACGAACGACGACAAGTAATTTAATAAGATCTGAAAAGTTTGCCATTTTTTGTTTCTGCAAAGACGTTCCGCTACTGTTATTAAGTTTAAAAGTTATAAATGAAAAATGCAGTGCCATAATTGACGTAAATTCTTTTCAAAGTTTACTATAATTAGATGCACCATGAATAGACGAGTCTCTATAGAAATGCTGTAATCAGTTTAAAGTTGAGCGGGGGTTATTAGGATCGAGGCAGAGAGTTTTATTAACAATTTGATTCCATAGTAAAGTGCATTCTTCGAGTTTCTCAAAACTTGGAACGACACAATTCCTGTTATTTGTTTGATGAAGTCTCCAGCTTCAATGGAGTTCTTTATTAATAAAAACTTGCATTTTAATGTAAAGGACTCGCAACACAAGTTCTGTACGACGATGGTTTACTTTTGCTTCACCCTTTACTTGAAAAGCGTTTACTTCCATTAATTATGAGCCATTGAAAGGAACTGTCAATAAAACTACCCTTAAACACTAAGCTATTGCCCATTATCTCAGCTAAAGAGTTGTAAAGTTCATAATTGCCAAACACTTGGTTCATTTAAGAAAGAAAAATACCGTATTTTTTTAACATTATTTTGCAACATTTTCGTTACTTAATGAAAAACATTTTCAAATTTTATCTGAATTTATGTCACACAAATGGTAAGTGATATATTATTTCGTGTAGACCTACGTAAATCATATTTTTGATTAAAAAAATGTATCAATACTAAAGCAAGAACTTCTTAATGTTTTTTTATTTAATAATTAAAGCTATTGTCAAAATGTTGTATAATGAACGACCAATTTTGATTTAAAAATTAAAAAAATATACATGTAAAGATCCGTTTTGTTTGTTAAGTATTAATTATGGTTATTTTAAATATTTAATAGTATCACATACATTATTGTCTAGTGTGCTCATGGCTTTAGTTATTTCTACATAATGAGTTTTTTTTTGTTATTTTAAGGCGAAAAGCACACTGAGGCTATTATCGCCTCCCTAAATGTAAGTGTGAATGTTAAGTGTTAAAGTCGTAAATGTAGTGTTGTAGGTGTAAGTGTATGTTAGACTTGGGTACTGCTAGGGACGTCTAAATCCTTTCAATATGTGCTAGTCTGCACCCCCTGTGGGGTCTACATAATGAGAAGGATGGTAACAATTATATATAAGGAGTAAAATATAAAAATTCGTGAAGTACTGATTCATTCCGATCACCAACTTCACTTCCTAACAGTGTCCCTGTCCACAACCCAAACCAAGAAGGTACAGCCTAAACCGAAGGCTGTAAGGCTAAGGGGGAGCTTAGCTTTAAGTATAAGGATTTTGGAACTGAAAACTCAGATCCAATTTTATTAACCGAAAGCTCTGGGCCTTCGTGTATTCAAACACATTACTTTATATCACTGTTAATTTGTCTGGAATAGTAGAATTAGGGACAGTTTTACAAACAACTCAACATGACACCAGTCAGTACAGAATATTTTCAGAATATCTGTCCTACATGTGATAATTGTGCATTATTATAATGTATCATTTCAGAACATTTCTTGATACATTTATGGGTTACGTTCTGTGTTTTAATATTTCTAAATATTCCAGATGTTGTTTCGAATGTTCACAGAATAGTGTAGAAATATTCTGTAAAACATACCATGAATATTGTACAAAGGGGAACTAGAAATACACTGACTAAACTAGGACGTTCATGAATATTCACTTACAGCGCTACAACATTTTCATTTTTTAATTTGATTGTTCGTAGAATGTTCTCAGAATCGTGCCGACTAAAATGATTGTAATATTTCATCGCGAAACATAATTCATTAACGTAATTCTAATTTTACTTTCTTAGACTCATGGCGGACTATCGGATTAGCGCAGACACAAAGCATCGGAAGAAGATAATGACGTCAAAACCAGCACGCGTATAAAAAGGTTGCCCTTTCCAAATAGTTTCGGACATCTTTGTAAGTTTTGTAGTTAACATAGAAGAAATATAGTCCGGTGAGAAAAAACCACAATGCTGAATTTGCGAATCAGTAAAAACATCACACAATGATAAAACGATGTTTTTAGGACAGCGCTTATATTAACGCCGCACTATTCCGCCCAGTGTTGTGTTTTTAAGGTCGTCCGCCTATTTAACTGTGTTTATGAGTTACTGTGCACATGCGTGTTGGGTACTTGCACCACTTTAACGTGTTACTTTTATTTCTTGCGTGTTCACTCTTTAAATACATGCAAATATTAGTCATTACTGGTATCTCGCACGATTCGCTTTATGTGAAAATAAAGTGTTAAATCATTTTCAAAACGATGCACACGATAAACAGCGCAGCGTTATGCTTACATATTTCGAAGCGGAAAATCGTGTGCGATATTGCACGTAACAATTAAATCATGTGTTAAAGGAAATATAAATAGAATTTTATTCATAAACCTTGCGGTCTTCGACCACCAACTCCAGCTTTCGCGGCCACTAAGTAAACAATAACCGACTGTAAAAATGTCAGCCGAACGGAAGAATGTAACGGAAATATAGAACGAACAAATGAATTTCGTCTCATTTCTGTCTCTTTATTTCTTTCTCCTTTTCGATAACAGTACACGCGTATTATATGAAAACGTTGTGTCGCTTTCGTTTCGGTATTTTTTCTTTAGTTGAAGAACACGTGCACGTTGTAACCGTTTATAATACATTCGGAATTAATACAAACGTTCATAATAAATGTTGTCAGTATTGCTAGTTTTTTAAAAACATAACCTGAAACTTACTAAAGCTGTTAAATGAAATCAGTTGATCATTACGAATTAATCTTTTATTATAACTACAGTAAATAATAACTAAGGTAGGTTCACGTATTTATCTAAACAAAACAAGGTATTTGTAAACATATCTTCAACTAATTACATATCATTAACAAAAGCTTCGCTTCTGTCGGTAACTCCCCGAGTTCCACATGTGTACTTTTTTTAATTATTTGTAGTACTCAATTTGTTGTTTATTTTCGTAGTTAAATTCATAAATTATTTTAATGTTAACAATTGAAATCCAGTTAACAGTAATGTATGCTTGTTCAATGTAAACAATGGCAACATACATAACTTCAGTTGAAAATATTATCAAGGGAGTCAGCTGTGTTGTGTGAACATTACGTATATTTCTAATGTCATTAGAGCAATTTTTAATATTGTTTTATTTATTATACTAATTTATAGAATTACTTATGACACATCGAATATTTAATAATAAACCGACAAAAACCTGTGATTGTAGGTTGGTTGAATATTGACTCCAGACATGACGTTAGAATAACCAAACCTAAAATCTCGGCATTGCTTCAATATTTATTTATTAATACGTAAATCGATACATATCAGATCTCAATATTCAGTGAAAACGTTATTGTAAAATTAAATTTCAAGCAAGTAAATACTTTTCTATTATTCGGCAACATGATTTTTAAACCGGTTGTGCTATTTATTGTGTTGATCTTAAGAATCGGCAACATGACTTAAACCAGCTGTGCTATTTATTGTGATGATCTTAAGATACGGTAACATGCCTTTTAAACCAGTTGTGCTATTTATTGTGTTGATCTTAAGATTCGGTAATATGCCTTTTAAACCAGTTGTGCTATTTATTGTGTAGATCTTAAGATTCGGTAACATGTCTTTTAAACCAGTTGTGCTATTTATTGTGATGATCTTAAGATACGGTAACATGCCTTTTAAAACAGTTGTGCTATTTATTGTGCTGATCTTAAGATTCGGTAACATGCCTTTTAAACCAGTTGTGAAATTTATTGTGTTGATCTTAAGATTCAGTAAAATGTAGTATAAGTTAATGTCAGCTATCTTGACTCAGATTCAAGTAATAGTATGAAAAAAGTCTTAGACTTTTTACTATAGACGTAGGTATAACGTTAACACATCAGTTGCTACGTTAATCTGATTGGAGTCAGTAGTTTTGCATCAAAAACACAGGATTATATCAACTGTAAGGAGTTAGAGGAAACCAAGTTCGTTTCAATTTTTTCCATAAATAATCATCCGAAAAGAATATTTCGAAGCATTCAGAATACTAAGAAAGTAAATACTTAATATGAATCACACTTTAACACAACTTTAGTGAAAAATTTCTAAAAACTTTTCAATTAACATAAAATGCCCCACTTACACTTTCCGGACTTTATTTTCAAATTTCAGAGTTATTTAAGAACACTCCCCGATGTTTTTCTTCCCGCCCTGAGCCAAAACGCTCCAAACTTTTATATTACCAATCAACCCCTTTACCGACCCTCTTCCCACCGCTCCCTGACAGCTTAGCAAGACAAATTGAATGTCATTTATATTAAAACTGTTATAAGTTTTTATGAAAAAATGTTAACGTAAGATTGAACGGTCTCGTGGAAATTGGTTTGGGTCTAAGATTTACTGGGGAGGGGGATTCAAAGTTCAAAAGTGTTTAATTAATTTAATAAACGTACTGCACAAACTTTTTCAGATTCTAATAATTTACAGGTGTGTAGATCTTAGTGTTAAATTTAGTATTGTTAGTTGTACCGCTGAAAATTTAGCAGTTGAAAGATAGGTACAATAAAATTAAAAGTTTATAAAAAAATTGTTTAACAAAAATTACGTGAAATACTGCATAAATTAGTATTTGGAATATTTGAAATCCTTTGAAATAAAGATATTTAATTTTAGGCGATCACGGTTGATTTCGATATTTTAAATGCATTTTGGAAAGTTTAAAATGATTGTAATAATAATGGTGAAATGAGAGTTTCAAAAAAGCTAAGATAAGAAAAAATCTTTAAAAATCCTATTCCATCTCGTGAGCGAGACAGTTGCGTGCAGCATTTGAAGTTTTAATAGGCTTTGTTTGAGGTCAAAAAAATATTGTTTGAAACCGTAATGTACATTACACTGTAGGACATTTAAAGCAAAATATAATATGGAGATCACTAAAAATCGATCTTGAGATTTTGATAGATCTGTTTATCCGTTGTTAGGTCCTTAGAGTTAAAAAACAGGAAGAAAAGGGTTATATAAACTTTACTTGGATGTTCTTCCGCATTTATGTCTATGCTTTTATCGCTGGAGAGTTTGGTTGGTTTTTTAATGAAAAATTTTGTATGTAGCTGAAGTTTGTGAAAGATATCTTTTTAAAAATTGCTTTTAAACTGCTTTTTGGCAAAACAAATTTACAATACAAAATTTAATGACAAAGTTTTGCTCAAATTTGGTCCTTAAAAAGTTGCAACACCAAAAAAAAAAAAAAAAAAAAAATGCGTTTTAAGGATTTACAGGAAAAACTAATAATCCGTACAATTTTTAATAATCGTTTCACGCAGCTGTCTCGCTGGCGTGATAATAGCGAATTTCCAATAGTAATTTTTTACCTTACTCTCTTTTTGAAGCTCTGGTTTTTTCACCATAAACAGCAATAAAATCTACTTATATTAGCATTTTAAACTTTCAAATTCCATTTAAAATATAAAAACGAACGCCAATCGCCGTCAAATTAAATGTCTTAATTTATACGAATATCGAAAATTCGAAAAAACTGATAAATGCAGTTTTTAACGATAATTACGATTATGAAATCAGAATTTCAAAAATATCTAAGAAAAATGTTTTGAATTTTTAAAGATTTGAAATGGCCGACATTTTGAAACTGTTGAACGAATTTTACTGGTTAAAGAACGTGTCCGATCTATTACCAAAATCAATTTTTTGTTAAGTTTAAATCAAACCGGATTAAAAATTGTGAACGTAGTGTTCTGCATTTAAACTCTCTCTCTCTCTCTCTCTCTCTCTCTCACACACACACACACACACACACACACACGCACGCACGCACGCACGCACACACGCACGCACGCACGCACGCACGCACGCACGCACGCACACACGCACACACACACACACACACACACACACACACACACACACACACACACAAACATACATACACGCATGCTCGCACACAAGCGCGTATGTAGGCCTATGTATGTATTTATATATATATATATATATATATATATTATGTGTGTAATTTGTAAATTTGAAATTTGTTTTAATCACGTTAGCGATACAGCTGTTTGCCGAAATTATTTCTCTCTAAAACTCACAATTTCCAACCAGAAAATGAAAGCTAAACGTACCGCGTAGGCCGACAGTATTTGGCTCGCACTACTTTTCGTCGTTCGACTCCCCCGAATCGCCCCAGAAGTGAGGGCTTTTGTTTTTAAACAAAGACCTGCCATTACCCGCGCAGTCTGTGAACTAAAATATTTATAGCGGGTTGCCAGTCGTGGAGTTTTATTTGTAACGCGAGCGCCTGTTGAAATGTCCACTCATTTGGCAATCAAACTTAGGCTTACAGTTTGTTTAAATTCAAGTAACTACTTTATCCGTGCATATCTAGATCAAAAATGTATTATCATATACTATAAATCAGTTTATTTTTGTTTAGCGTTAATCAAGAAAAATAGACGCCGTTTATTTACGCATGTAAAGTAAATGTGTTTTATTTTAAATTGAAACATTGTTATTGAAGATACATACAAAACTGAAATTTGAGTAAAATCTAATGAAACTAATTTAACGAATTTTCATTAGAAAGTGAACTACTGAAGCAAGAATTGAGCGTGTAAAATACCTGTGCTATGTTTAAGGGGATCGTAAAATTATATATATATCATTTTATTGGTCATCTTTGAGGTTATTCTTGCTCCAAGTCTGAAGTTGAACTGAACAAAACTTTCACCTGCCAGTTGCTTATATAAACTCCGAGTGATGCAAACAGTAGTCTAAGTGTCCTCTTTGGCTGGATTACATCGACCCGCCATTAAGGCCCAATAACCTAGCTGAAATAGCCCAAATAAGAAAATACACCCGCACAACACTTCACGCCTACGCAAACCCCAAATTTTGCACTTTACACTTACACAATTAACTTTTGGTTTAAGTGTAAAGTTTAGTGCAGGCTTAATTGTTATGCGGGTGTATCTTCTTATTTGGACTATTTCAGCCGTATTATTAAGCTTTAATGACTGTTCGATACTTAGTTATTCGGGCCACTTACTGTTTGCGTCATTCGGAGTTTATATAAGGAGCTGGCAGGTGAAAGTTTTCTTCAGTTCGACTTCAGATTTGGAGCGAGAATAACCTCAAAAATGCCAGCAACGATTTTTACGAAACGTCAGAACAAGGTTTTTTTCTACAAGCAATTGTGTCTAACGGACGTACACATGTAGGCCTTGCAAAAAACGTACACATATATGCAAAACACATGTAAGCCTTGCATATATGACCCCTATTTACAACCAATTAAAAAGTGGTTCAGAGGTCAGGATCGGCGCTCATTTAAAAGCTATAGGTTTGGGTTTTCCAAGGAAATTCGCTAATAAACAAACTTTGTTTACCCGTTTGCGGTTTTTACTTTTGATTTACTAATGAACCATAAGTTTTTAGAAGTGAACACAAACTGTTTTGTGAAATATTTGAACATGAGATTCTGTAATGTTTGTGCAACACTTATAGTTTTAAAAATTCGGACTTAAAGACGTACAAAGTTTTTAAAGTGAAAACGTTTATGGTAGCGGACGAAAAAACATGGGAATAACGCATACCTCACTGCATATAAATGTTCTTGTATACAAATTTAAATTTAAAATTTAAAAAATTCGCCATTTTGAAACAGTTGGATGGTAATGAAGACTGTGGACAGTCTTAGAGCAAGTTTCCTGTTAGTCCTCTCACCTTAGCCTTACACGAGGTGCGTTTCTCATCAGCAAGGTATGAACTGTGCAAGGTCTTTAAGAACTCTGCGCTTTCTATTGACGTTTGTAAGGTTCTACTCATTTGATATATTCGACTCCTCTCGTTACTGGTTTGGTTGGTTCTCCTAGCGCATGGTACAATTCATTGCTTGTTGGTAGCACCCATAAATAATTACAGTCTTACTTTACTCCACTTCCATGATATTTGCACCATCTAGGTCCACTTTTGCTAACTCCCTAGGGCTTGTCAGGTTTTTCTTGGGCTTAAAAGTTTTTACAGTTTGCTTCCAACCACCAAAGTAGCTAGAAAATTAAAAAAGAACTGTCCACCCAAACAGAGCCACGATAGGTTAGGCAAAATTCAAACTGGAGGTCGCCTGTTATCCTGAGCCCGTATACTTAAACTGAGCTGCCCCCTTAGCCACACATCCATCGGTCTTACAAGGATGGTCCCTCCAGCAGCTCATTTTCCAATGGAAATATATTAATAAACACGATTAAACAAATACAAACAAAAAGACTTGGAATATAATTTTAAAATATTCCTTAAGATTTTTACAATGTTGTTCAGCACATTATAAAAGGATTTTTCAACGTTGACTTGTCAGTCTCGGATTTAGATAACCAAAGTTTGCAGTCGAATTATATTAGCATAAAAAATACCGTGTTACGCCTCAGTTGTCTGAACAAATAATCATAATTCCATTACAGTCGGTACTCTTTCTAATTTATTTTCTCAGCTTTATTTCCTTATCTTGTTGACGCAGTGTTGTCAACACGTTGCCGACAATATTACCTTCAAACTTGTCTTTGTTTTATCTCTAAAACTTAAAAACAAAAAAACGTATAAATCTTAATGTTACTTAAAAACGCAATGTCTTGACTGACTGAAAAACGCACGACCAAAACTACAATCGATAGAGACTTGAAATTTTTATAATACATTCATTTTGTAGCATGATGCGCACTAAAAAAGGATTCTTTTGAAAAAAATTTCCTAACGGAAACATTTTACTATTCAAAACTCTTTTTTACCTAATAAGATTTAGGCTATTTATTTTTATATCAGCTTTTAAATGAAACAAAATTTATTTATGAAATTCTAATAATGGTTTCCATGGTAACAAAAGTATAATTTTCATAACAGTATTGTTTAATAAAAACTATAAGTAAATACAAAGTAAGTATTTAATAAATATAATTAAGTATATAATTAATAAATAAGTAAGAAGAAATAATTATTGCTGACATTAGAATATAACAAATATGTTTCTGTAAAGGTTGTATTGAATACATATGAGGATATTTATAAGGACACTACGACAAACGAGTTTTATTTAACGTTGTTCAATCACGCCAAAAACGGCTTAAACAGTTTAAAATCTATTGATGTGAATAAAACATCATATTCTGTGAATTGAATATTTTATGAATTATGAACTTATAAATTGAACTTATGAATATTTTATTGTTACTTTATTTTAAAATCTCTTGCAATTTTGTGTTAGCAAATATATATTCTTTTAAAAATTTATAAGTCTGAAAGCGCCTAAATATTTAGAAAAAACTTTCGTAAACACTTTTCATATTTTTAGCACATTAGGCTACATGTCTTTATGAATCACTTAGGCTAGTGTTCTAATTAGGCGCTATATAATTTTTATTTTCTTTATTCATGAAGTATCTCGAAATTATTGTGATTGTAAAAAAATGTTTTTGGTATTTTGATGAGTTTCAGTTTCCTTAAGTTTAGAATTCTGATCTCTCAGTTCAAAAACATGCACATCGCTGGAAACTAAATTTTTGACCGATTTCGATAAAAAATTTTATATGGTTTAGTTGGCCACGTCACAAAAATAGGTAAATAAATTAAATGATATCCAAAAATTTTTCATTTAGATTTTTTTTAACAAAAAATATATAAAAGATCTGCTTCAATGATTTCTATAAAATTTTGCACAAATGCAGCTTTAAGTATCAAACAAAATTTTCGCTGGTTCTCGTAAAAAACCTCGAATCCTGAAAACCTCTACAAGTAGGTGAATGAATTTCAAATAAAATAAATATACGATTTGGGAGTAGCCTAAGTATATAAAACTGAAAATAAATTGTGAACGCCTTCCGGTTTGCTTTTTATGTACTTCCGAGCGCTAACTTTATTTTATTCGAAATTTAATAAACTAACTTTAATTACAAAATTTTGTTTAAATATAGTATAACCTTTCTGAGAACTTATTATGATAGTTCGACAGCATTTCTGTCAATGTTTTTTGAACCACATTTTTAGGCGAAAATAGTTTAATGAGAAAAAAATTTGTTTTGTCCTTTTATTCTTTGGTACCTCGCTATAGAAGTGATCGTAAAGGCTATATTCTCTGAGCCCTTTCTTTTTTCTGTGGCCTAGTTGATAGCGTACTAAGCTTTCACCCCGAGGACCCGGGTTCGATTCCCGGCCAAGGCTTGGCATTTTCATTCGCTATAAATCATCCCATCGTCTGCATTAGCCCACAATAGTCGGACGTTAAACACAAAAAAATCTTTCTGTTAATATAGCTATATCTGTGTTAACACTTTTCAACTCTTCCGTCACTATCTTTTATCTTTCTAGAGAGTCCTTGAATATTCCAAGTACCTAAAAATCTTTGTCTGTTTCTTTACCTTGAGTCGTCTTCGTTTAATCCATTCCCTCCGAGGTTGGTTACTAGGTTTTTTTCACAATAAGTTTTTCCAAGTGTTGGGGAGTTAACCAAATGCCTTAACCTCGCTGTCATGCCGGTTAGAGTTATGCCCTTATCCGCCACCTGGAGTCGCGCCTTCTAGACTCCCCCCGAGAAAGCCTTTTTTTTTGGTCACAAAAAATAGGAAGACCGAAAAAATGTTAGAGAGAAGGAATTGATATGGAAGTGAGAGAGAGGGGATTGGATCTCGATCTATGGAATGACAGAAAATGGAAGCTAGGAATCGGAAGACATCGGAAAATGTTTTAAGGCGAAAAGGAGAGAGAAAATTTGTTTAACTTTTTAAAAATTTTCATTATGCAGTTAATAAGCGTATTCAGTTATTTTTTAATACGATTCCGAAGTGGGTTATTTTGAAGAATATTGTTATCTCTTCACTTTTAAATCCTTATCTATAAAAGAAGAAATCCTGACTGACTCACGCACTTATAATTAACTTAGGAAACTTAATAGAAACTTAATTTTGAGGAGCAAACTTAATTCGTATTGTTAGTAAGCGTGCACTAAAAAGAGATTTATCGATATTCAACCTCTTGAAACTTAACATAAATACTTTAAAACACAAATAATGAAACATGTGTTTCAGCATTTTCCCAAAATGCATCCTTTAAAGAGATAAAAACAGGTAAAATAAGAAAGAAATTTTGTGAAAAAGGGTAAAAAATTCACTGAAGAAATTTTTTTCATAGGATTTTCTTAAAACTAAATATTATAAACAACAAGTAATGAAACATATTTTAGGATTTTCTAGAATTCATCCACTAAAAGGGTAAAAAACAGGTATAAAAGTTAACAGGGGGAAGATAATTTGTATCGTATATTCTTGAAAATTAAAAGTACTCTAAAACACAATTTGTGTAACATATATTTACGAAACATTTCTGTAGGTTTTGATCAAATCAACTTTCATATAAGTCTTTTGAAGAATAAATGTTTGCATTTTTTCTAATTTGTGTTTCTTTTATTGTCTTTGTTTCAGGTAATTATCAAAGGATTACATTAGAACGCATGAATAGGGAATCGTAAGTACAATCCATTAGTTGTAGAATTAAGAATTACTTTTATAGTATTTTTTATAGTTTAATTAATATGCAAATTAATTCCTTAAATATTTATTCATTTATATTTCAGCGTTTATTGACTTACGTTTTATTTGATTTTAAATTTAAATACTTGCAGATCAGTTAATGTTTTAGTTTGATTGGTTTCTAGTTAATTGATTTATAACATTCTGATCTATAGCATTTGGTTTAGTTATTTGTAGAATACATGATTTATAGTCTTAACGATATATTTTTTATAATTATTTATAAATTAATTGAATTATAGTTTAATTTCTTGTGTGTGTGTGTGTGTGTGTGTGTGTGTGTGTGTGTGTGTGTGTGTGTGTGTGTGCGTGCGTGCATGCATGCGCCGCGCGCGCGTTTTTCGCGAGCTCGTGTGTTTATGGAATTACGTTCGTATGTTATTTATGGAAAATCACATTTACCACCCAACATTCGCGATAAGGCAAGAGCAATAATTTCCAAAATAAACAGTTTTATTGTTTACCATCCATAAATAATGTCGAAGCAACACGGATGTAAGTTTTTGATACATTATTTATGAACTAAGTGTAACTTTAAAAAATCAATGAAAAGCAAAACAAATCAAAATAGCAACGTGTACACGTCAGCTAAGAAGGCATATATAATGTTTCTGAGGCACTTGAAACTCCCCCAGCGCCACTCCATTGATCCAAGCTCAAGTGAATACGCTTGTGCTATTTCTGCTTCACTAATTTTAATATCTTTGAATGGATCGTCAAGTGCTCCCTTTGTTACATCATTTATGAATGTCGTAAGAAATTAAGTGGTATGTTAGAGGATTTTTGCAATATATGACAACACAGAAAGAAAGTGATTGTGAATAAGAGGAGAATATATATTATAAAGTAAGGTTAAATTAATTTTGTTTATTTCGGAAAAAAGGTATTATTCGTTTACTGACCTAGTTTAAATGTGGGAAAGATTTGGCGGAAAAACAATTATTTAAGTGAAATTTTTATCTTTACAAATATTTAAGAATAATTGTAAAATTTTAGTGATTAAAAAACTAGTACACTAAATCACTATAGTGATGTAGTTTTTACCATATATATATATATATATATATATATATATATATATATATATATATATATATGTGTGTGTGTGTGTGTGTGTGTGTGTGTGTGTGTGTGTGTATATACACATCATTTAATATATATATGAGTTAATGAAATGAGGATGGACGGTGATTAAATGATAAAGAGTTACATGTAAAATTCAAGTCTATTAAAAGGATCTAGGATGATTGACTGTAACATTAATCATACTGTAATTAATTTACATCTTCAGTCTAATAATTTTATATTTCATTGGACTGCAATTAGTTTCCCCTGTATAAACTTCAATTGTAACTATGCTGAAATTAGTTTATACCGTGTGTAACTTACATCATAACTATGCTGAAATTAGTTTCAAGTATAAAGCTCGAACTAACTGTACCGACTTTAGTTACTTTAACCGTATAATCGAAATGAAATGAATTACCATTTTATGAAACTCAAACTCAATTAATTTAGTTGAAATTAGTTTTCACTATAAACTTTAATCTTAACAATACTGAAATTATATCCCACCGTATACATTTCATTTTCAACTATAATGAAATTATTTCCCAATTGATTACTTTTAGTCATAACTATGCTGAAAATATGGTCATATTATAAACCTCAATCTCAACTATGCTTAAGTTAGTTCACGTCTTAGACAACTTCAATTTACATGAATATATACAGGGGCGTATATATTTTGATGTAATAACGAGTAGTTTGCTGCAGGGCACAAGATCACAAATTCCAGTCGTTTTTTTTTTTGGTGTTTAACGTCCGAATATTGTGCACACTTGGGCTAATGCAGATAATGGGATGATTTATAGCGTATGAAAATGCCAAGCCCTGGCCGGGAATCGAACCTGGTCCGAAAGCCCAGTACGCTATCACTAGACCACCGAGGCGGCTTCGAGTCCTTTTTACCTTAGTGTCACGCCTTCATTAACTGGGCATCCAGTAACGCCTTCAAAAAAAACTTTATCTGTGTTCGATAACAACAATAAAATGACCGAATACGAGCCCAATAAAATGGCGGTCTTAATGCGTACTCACGCAAAACACGCGTGTTTTAACGACCGATAAGCGTGTCTCGCACGCAATGCGTTAACAAATGAAATTTTAGTTAATTTACGACGTTATGAAATGGCCGAATCTAGATTAATTTTCATAAAATATTTAGACACGATTGAATTATTAACACAATGGACTTTTACTTGTTGAAGATTTGAGTGGCACTTGGCGACTGAGCCTGACTGGCGCAAATTGTTTCGTTTATTTCAGATTACTGTCATCAGTCGCTTTGATCGGTAACCTGATGCATTAAATATTAACAGAATTCGAAATTTTCTGAAATTTGCACTAACGGTTTGATTCACGCTTATCCCTTACATATACACTAAACGTTTCTGAGTCTAAACATTCCGGTTCATGTGGTTCACTGCACTTTATATTCCATAATATTAACAAATGTAACTTTTTTCTCAGAAACTGTTTCAGATAACTTACTGTATAATTTTTATTTTCAAATTAGATCATTTGGCACGAGAAACAAAAAATATATTCCTAACTTAATTTTTGAACTCGTGGTAAATTTAAAAAAATATCATTTGTTAAATATGAAAGGATTCTTTTATTAACAATAAATAATTTGGTTTACTAAAAATATTTTTATTTCCAATTATAGAAAGTATGGCTGTGAGCTATTAAAAAAATAATAAAATGTCTTATACTGCTCTTGAGAAAATGGTACGTATGTAGGTGTTAAAAAATAAGACTTTCGGAAAACAAGAGAAAACGTAAAAAAACAACAAAATTTAGAAATTAAACTGTTTAAGTGACATTTATGCATTTAGATTAGATTAGAGGAAAGGGATCTTACAACCCCAAGTACTGCTATCAAAGGACCTTTTGTGCATTTAAGCCTCCAAGGTTATATTCAGTAGACCAGTTCACTGATAGGTCATTTTGCTGAAGGTCATCGGGTCCTCTAAAACAAATACTCTTAACCTCCTGCTGGCTTGAGCCTGACAGTTGTAGATTTTGTGACCTGCAATTTCCTTTTCTTTCCTACATACCCTGCACACTGTTTCTTCGTGTTACATTTCTATCCTGTTCCTCAGACCACAGTGCCCTGTAATGCTGTAATTGTGCTCTGCCCAAGATATCAACTGCCTCTCTATGTACTCCTTGAGGAACCTTTTTGAAAGGACGTTTACTATGCTCTCTAAGGTTGTCCCATCTTGCCTGGTGTTGCTTATTTATTAACATGTTAAAAAAATCCGGTCAGAGACAGAGAGACACATATTGCCTACCCTGGCTCAGGTCCCATTTTTACTCTTACATAGCATCTTTTCCTCATTTACTATTTTTTAAGCATTATTCTGCATCTCGGTTTGTTTTAAAGACTATTTAAAAATAATGACAAAAAGGAATCGTTTTACAAAACGAATTTCACTTCAGTTACTAAATTTAAAAATAATTTATTCGATTACATAAAAAAAAGATATCAGATGCTAGTTACATTTCAACTATAGAAGGTTTGCTAGTTGTAATTATAATCTATAGGCAATAACAAAGTCGTTGAAGCTAAGTGCATCATGCATTTAGAGTGCCACAAAAACTAAAAAAATAAGTCAAAATATATTTTGTATCACTTCCGTTACTAAAGATGTAGAAACAATATAATTTTAAAGGGAATTTCTTCTATTAATTTATAACAGAAACCGAAAAAGCGATTTTTTCATTTTTTTATGTGCTACCGGGAAAAACCCACAATAAATCTATCTTATTCTTGAGTTAACAGGATTTTTCCCAAATTATAATCAGATGAGAAGATTTATATCTCAAGCCAGTTTACTAATTTTTAAAAGAAAAGACTAGCAAGGTTTTATAATTTTTACGTGTCCTCGATATTTGAGCTAAATCTGATTTATCAATTATGCTCAAACCTACTGATTTATCAATTATGCTCAAACCTGCTGATTTATCAATTATACTCAAACCTGCTGATTTATCAATTATGCTCAAACCTGCTGATTTATCAATTATGCTCAAACCTGCTGATTTATCAATTATACTCAAACCTGCTGATTTATCAATTATACTCAAACCTGCTGATTTATCAGTTATGCTCAAACCTGCTGATTTATCAATTATGCTCAAACCTGCTGATTTATCAATTACGCTCAAACCTGCTAATTTATCAATTATGCTTAACCGATTTTCCTATTTTTTTGTCAATAGCGTAACTACAAAATTCGTTAGCCTTTTAGTGACATATTCTGTTGTTTGTATGTTAAAGCTGTTTCACTACAGTACTTCAAAAAACAGCAGACCTCGCAGTATGTTCTTAATTAATATTAAATGCTCCAAACACAGCGCGTGTAACTTTTTCCGCCAATTTAACCGGTAACCGTAATATTTACCGAAAAATGTTATTAAAACAACGTTATTGGAAATTTCATGCTTTTTCTCCATGAAGCGGTCAAAGTTATGATAGGTTTTGCTGTTCACGCAGTATTACAGGAAATAACCACCAACTACACTCTCAGCTTAAATCAGATGTTGTCATCTTGAAACGGAAGTGAATGGGGAAAAATCTAATACATACGTCTTTCGGGCTTTATTCAACGTATCGTCTTAAACACATTTTCATAACAATCGGTCAACGCATTTGGCTAAAACTGCGCACAATTGTTATTGTAAATCACAGACACCACCCTGAAATAGAAGTGAATGAAAACAGTCTTATATTATTTTCGGGATATAGACAAGGTATTTTTGTACCGAATTTCAAAACTATCGATCAATGCGTTTTGCCAAAAATGCGTACACTCCTTATCGTTAAATCAGAAGCCGCCATATTGAAACTAAAATAAATGGGGGAAATCTTAAATACGCGTCATTTGGGCGTTACACAAGGTATCTCCGTACCAAATTTTAAAATAATCGGTCAATACGTTTGGCCAAAACTGCGTAACAACAAACACACAACCAATTACCGACCGGTCAAGTTGAAAGTCAAATACCTTTGCAGTTATCGACCGCCAATACAATGTTTGAACGTTTCACTGTGCGAGACAAACGGAATAATAAACGACCGTTAGCAATTAGTCTAATCAGCGAGTTAACGTTTCATATCACGTCTAGCAGTTGACATTTTAACCGGGCGTTAAGCAATTAAAGGAACGATTAGAAGAGACACGCTTGCCTTCCGCAGCTTAGTATAATGGCGGATTGATTGCAGGGTTATATTTGCGTTACAACACCGTTAGAATAAAACTGAATTAATGGACTGTACTATCATAGTGCAATATCTTTCCATTGGAAATGCACGAATATGAACTGCGTTCCATACTTGAATAAGATAAATATTTTTGATATGGTTTTAAATATATTTTGAAACAAGATTGCTCAATATTGGTATTGATGTGTAGATCTGAAGATTCCTTAATCGATTGATTTTAGTTCGATATGTTTTCCTTTTTTTAATATAGTCCTACTAAACAATACAACCTGCATTTAATCGAAACAAGGCATTTTATTTTTGATACTCAATTTTTCTCATCCATTTTGGAAAAACACCCACAACATTACAAGTACAGGAACTACAAAATATATATGTATAAGCGTATAACTAAACCATAGATACGCACGATTGATCCTCGATTCAAGGCTACTACGATCTTGCGAGTAGGTATAGCCTCACTCATGGTTCAATCATGAATTCATACTCCCATAAATAGGTGCATTTTATTAGGAGTGCCAAGATGTTTTGGCCCTACAATACAGATGATGTTATATCCAGCAAGGTTGTGTTTTTACATATCATACTAATGGATACATGTATAAGAACTTGTATGAAATATATTTATCATTATACAGAATTGGTATGATCATACAAGTTCTGATACATGGTAGATAGTTTGTATAAAATCAAACTGCATTTATACTTACAAATCATTCCATTTTTTAAATGATAATTTCTGTTGGTCAGCAGTAGTATCTTTAGGCGCAAGTAGCCTATTCTAAATTTGTACGATAAGAGCCTGCCTAGTAAGAAGTTTTTGTATTTATCAACATGTGCACTGATGTAAATAAAATCTAAAAATATACAAGAAAAATTTAAAAACAAACTAGCCTATAATTACAACCGAATTTGCCAAAAAATCATAAACTGTCAGATGAGTAAACAGCTTATTAAATCTAATAATTAACAAAAAACTGTCTTAGCCTAAAACACGTTAACATAAACTCATACAATGCAAAGTAAATCTCGGAGCTCATACAATTTGTTTGAGCATTTGTGTGAGGTTATGTATCGTGATTTGTCAATTTGACTTGTATCTCATACATGTATTCAAATGTAAACATACTATAAAGTTGGCTCTAATATTTTATTCCAGAAAGACAAACTGAATACAACCCCTTATTACAGGCAACCCCAAAACACGCCCTAAATCTTACCCCTGTCGTAAGTACTATTATTTGTATTCCTTAGAAATTTACAAATGAATAATGCCAAGCTACGCGTCCGGTAATTACTGGTATTTTAAGAAACGCATTGCGTGTAGAAATTGTGCTTAGTGCGTGTCTGGTAGCGTTGTTTATCACTTGGCGCGATTCGAAGAAATATTTTAATTTTATTCTGTAAGGCTACAAGTGGAAGCCCTCGTTAAACTGTTTGGGCAGTTTGGAAAACGTAACGTGAAGTTTGTACATTTTGCTGTATCACTTAGTAAATATGTACATAATTTCGTTTCTATCAATCACATAAAATCTATTGAACAGATTTTAATCAAATTTCTTAACATGTGATGTTCCTTAAGTCGAGTCAAAGTTGCAAATTCGAAATGAAAGACATTTACCGCTCTGGAGTGAATTGAAGAACCAAAATTAAACCTTGACCGCTCTATTCAATGTAAGCTAAAATCATAAATCTGCATTCCATTTTAAATTCTCGCACAGATCAGTGTTCTTAGAAATAAGTCATGAACTAATTTCGTGAAATTTTAGCCGCTTTTATTGTTTATGTTTTTGACAGCTTTCGATCTGCTTTATTATTTTGTATACCATTTTTTAAATTTCTAATCTCTAAAACGCGCCATGAACCGCTATAAATTGTACGCCTGTCGGTCTCTCGGGAATTGCTTCTTACTCGTGAACTATGTAACAGGTTACTATAAAATGTAACAGAAATGATCTTTGTAGCGGCTTGATTCCAGGAACAAAACCAGGGTTGACGACAAAATAATGTTTAGATATAGTTAGGGGCCTAAGTGGTAAAATCTTAAAAAAATAAATTCTTTTTAATTTATCCGCTGGTATAAAACGGTTTACACTATGAAAATATTTTAATATTGAATAAAGTTAGACAGAAAGATTGCAGAAGAAACCTGGTGTGAAGTGGTCCGAAGACAGAAAGAAGCTGTATAGTGAAAGGATGAGGAAATATTGGAGGGAACGGAAGAGAAAACAACTAAGTGTGAAGAATTGAAATTGTTGGTTCCTAGCAGGCCTCATCGAAAGAATAATAATAAAGTTAGACAGAAAGATTGCAGAAGAAACCTGGTGTGAAGTGGTCCGAAGACAGAAAGAAGCTGTATAGTGAAAGGATGAGGAAATATTGGAGGGAACGGAAGAGAAAACAACTAAGTGTGAAGAATTGAAATTGTTGGTTCCTAGCAGGCCTCATCGAAAGAATAATAATAAAGTTAGACAGAAAGATTGCAGAAGAAACCTGGTGTGAAGTGGTCCGAAGACAGAAAGAAGCTGTATAGTGAAAGGATGAAGAAATATTGGAGGGAACGGAAGAGAAAACAACTAAGTGTGAAGAATTGAAATTGTTGGTTCCTAGCAGGCCTCATCGAAAGAATAATAATAAAGTTAGACAGAAAGAAAAACATTAATAACTTCATTGACAGGATATTTTGGAATAGGCTTGTTTCGAATAGGAATATTTTAACATTATTATTGCAAAATTTCCTGTGCAATCCTGTAGTAGGATTATTAAGTAAATGGTATAAAACTTTTTAAAAACATCCACACATCAATGACGTAATCAATAAATTCGCCTTGACAGAAAAACAAACGAAACAGTGTATAATTATGAATAAGTTCATTTAACAAATTATTAACAATCGCCGTTGTACTTCAAGCCTACTTATTAGAGCATTAACATTTCGATATGTTTTATAATGTTGGTGTTTTAAATTGTATATTACGTAGATCATTGTCCATTTTCTCTAATATCAGTTGTGTTAGTTTTAATTTAGTAATAAAATCATTAATATAATTGGACCAGTACAGATCAACAATGGACACTGATTAGTCTACTTCAGATTTTATGTTATCATTTCGGTCGGCGAAACAATCGACTGTTGCGTTTTTAGCGAATTTCCATTGGAAAAATAAGCTTTTGGAGCAGTCATCTTGGTAACGCCTAGACCCGGAATCTTGAAATGAGCACCGATCTTGACCTCCATAAAACTTTTGAGGGGTTCTTATTGGGTGAGTAAAAATACTTCACTCAGATGTTTTACATTTAAAAGTGCTATCATTTTCTCAGTATAATGGTCATCATACATCATGTCTTTTAAAATTATTTGGAACAATGAAACGCAAAATCCTCCTTTTAAACATTTTATTTTATTTATTATTATTTTTTGTGTTTAACGACCGACTATTGTGCACACTTGGGCTAATGCAGACGGTGGGATGATTTTATAGCGTATGAAAATGCCAAACCCTCGCCGGGAATCGAACCCGGGTCCTCGGGGGTTTCGCTGTCCACTAGACCACCGTACTTTAAACATTTAATCACTTAATACAACAGAAACGATCAAAGCCTGCAGAGACATAACATTGAATAAAGCTTTTTTTAAATAACGATACCCAGTAGCCAAGAACCTATGCAGGGAACCTATTCTATTAGCACTCACCATTAGGCTGTTAAACTCAAACCCCACTGAGTGTGTACTTTAGCGCACTCTGATCCCTTACAACCCGAACTATATACATGGCGTGCACAATTTCACGTTTTATTTTACTGGGTAAGTAATTTGGTCGTTGGTAAAAATTGTATTACTGTGGAAACTGCCAGTGCACAAGATTTAACTTTTTGGATATTGGGAATTTGAACAATTAAGTTAAAAATTTGAAACGGCAACATTTAATAAATTATTAATATGCGTTATTATTACTGAGGTCTTGCATATAACGAAGGAAAGGAAACGGTGTACTTATTTTGTTGCATATATATCTATATCTATATCTATATCTATCTATCTATCTATCTATCTATCTATCTATCTATCTATCTATCTATATATATATATATATATATATATATATATATATATATATATATATATATATATATACCATTATCTGTGAGTATGGCTAGGTCATCTGCAAAAGCTAGGCACGCGATTTCTGTGTTGTCCTTAGATCTTCCAAGTCGAACTGGTTTCTAGTGCCCTTCAATTTTTAATTCTTTCTCCCATTCCCTGATAACTTTGTCCAACACCAGATTGAAAAGGAGAGGCGAGAGTCCATCTCCTTGGCGAACTCCAGTTTCCAGAGAGGGTCGGTCTACAGATCTCGTTTAAAAAAAACCGAATTCTTCTGTTCAAAATTAAATATTCAAGAACTAAACACAAAATATGGTAGGATAAATAGAGTCAAGCACTTCAAATATCTGTGAGAAATTCTTGAACCCACAGGTGGTGAGAAGGCTGCGTAAAGGGTTCTGCTACTGAGAATGAAGAGGGCTCTTGGTATAACGCATATCTAAAATAAGAGATGTATGTCGACGCACACAAAAATCAGACACTACAACACAGTCAGAAAACCGGAGGTATTGTAAGTAAGCGAGACGCTAGCACTCCACACAAAAGCTACCATGGAGGATATTTTGAAGGAAGAACGCAAAATCTTGAGGAAGATCCTTGGCCCGAGATTAACAGAAGATGGATACAGGTTGCACTCCCGGAAGACCACAGAGAAGATATCGAACCTGGCAGCAGATATCAGAAGAAGGAGGCTTCGGTTCTATGGACACATCAGTAGACTCCCAACAACGAGACTTGCCAACAGAATCCTTAAGTATAGGCTATACAAGGAGTCAAATCAACAACGTCGTGGATCGCACAAGTCAGAATAAACGTACATGACGCAGAAATAGACTCAACAGACGTTGAAGACAGGAACGCATACAGGAGAAAGATGCTCGGTTGGAAGGTCCCAGAGAATGAAATCCCAAAGAGAGCAAGGGTAAAATGGACAGAGGAGCGGAAGAGGATCCATGGGGGCAGGATGAGGGAGGTGTGGAGGATGAGAAGGAACAAGATATGAGTTGAAATGCTTTGCGTGATCAAACAGGGTCTATAGGCAAATAAATAAATAAATATATACCTATTGAGAGGATTTAGACGTCCCTCACGTTACCAGAGTCTAACACACACTTACACTTACAACACTACAATTACGACTTTAACACTTTACACTCACACTTACATTTAGAGAGGCGATAATAGGCTCAATGTGCTTTTCGCCTAAAATAACAAATATATATAATAACATAATAATTGTAGGCTAACCTTCACTATTTTCAAAGTTCTGGATTGTGTTTTACTAAACTGATGACACTTACAGCTTCTTTCAGTACAAATTTATTAAAAACATTCTCTTTTATTTTTACGTCCTGGTTTGGAAAATTTAAATTTAACCGCAGTATTTTCCTCAGATTGTGATATAAACCTTTGAAGTTATTTACACGGGGTGCCTAATGTAATACTCACCCAGGAGGCTAATACGTGAACATTATCAGTAACAATCGTCTATTTGTATAGATACAACAACTAAACTATATTTTAACCCGCATTACCAGAAATTTATTGTTGTAAAATGTATTTAATATCGTTCCATACTAGCTAAATCTTCAGGGGTAAATACTACCCTTAAAGCCATGAATATTAACTATTTCGTGGGTGCAGTGGTTGTAATTTAACACTAATTGTCGACCCTTAGCTAAAACCTCTTTAACTCAAATATTAACCGGAGCCATTTTACATAAACAAATACCAATCCTTTCCTTCCTTGGAACGTTTTAATTATAAGCCTATTGTACTGTAAATTAATGGGGCTGGCCGGGGTCAACCCCAATTATACCGGATTAGTTTTTAAGCGACAATTCATTGCAAAATTAGCTATTAAAAACTCAACGTAATGTTAGGATTTTCTAAAAATTCAGAACTACGAAATGAGCACCGATCCTGTTGTTTGGATATTTGTGTGTTTTGCTTTCGCAATGTAGGTAAGATTTGTTGTAAACTTGGCATAAAAAATGATTTTGTTATATAATTTTTATTTCAGTACGTTACTACAAAAAATTCGTTTGAAAATGTTAACCATTAAAAATCTTTAGGGAAATCATTGACTAAAACAGTTATATTTTTTTGTTGGAAATATGATTTAACCATCGTAATCAGTGTTAAACATTGCATACACTAACATTTAAAATTTTCAAATTCATTTGAAAATATGAAAATTAAACTTATACTAGGATTCGGAAATTTAAATAAAATATAAAACTGTTCGCATAAAAAAAAGATGGTATTAAATTTGAATCCGCTTGCACCATTCGGGGAAACTACAATAATATAATTGTTTTGCGGAGCTGTTGCGTAACCAACCTAACTACTTAACGATAAAAAACTTAAATTGTATTATTTACCAATGTGAACTCAACTTTATTTCACATTTCACATGTTCGCTTTGTTATGTATTGTCCTATTTCAGATTTTTAAAAATTTTTTTCTCATAACGTTTCATCAATCAAAACATTCTTATTGAACTAAAAAATAATAAGAATAATAAGTTCTCTTTGTTGTAGTTTATTTTTCCGTCATTTTGAATTTTATAGGAACCATATGGTTATACAGTTTTAATTAATGAATTTTGAATTGCAAGTTTTGAATATATATATATATATATATATATATATATATATATATATATATATATATATATATGTATATATAAAGGAAGAAGTTGTGTTTAAATTAATTTACAAATTATGATGTGATATAAAAATCATGATCAGGAATTTCACTCAGTACAGCTCCGCGTAGTTGTTTAAATAATAAAAAAGCCGTTTTGAGGGCAGCAAATGCTTGCCTTGTAAAAGTAGTATGAGTTTAAACTTATTCATAGTAATCCATCATAGGCTTACACTTTGTGAGTACGGGTTTGCAATCATGAGGTACCATAGGTGAGGTGAACCCTGACCTTTCTTCATCTATTTGCTCTTGGGTTAGATCCCTTCACTCCAAGCCATGGTGGAACAGCATACACCGAAGCGTGCGTTAGCTTAGTTAGGCGACCTTTGGATATCAGGCGACCTTCAGTTTTAATTGTTTTGTATTCTGGACATTCTAGTTACTTGTAGATTTTAATAGTTGGAAACAAAACATAGGATAGCTGCTAACAAAACCATAGGAAACTAGCAAAAGTGGACCTACAGAGTGAAAATATCATAGAAGTGGAGAGGAAATGGCAGCTATGTCTAATTCAATAGAGCCCACAAGCATTGAATGTGGGGACACCAAACGAACCTACCTAACCTGTATTGGAAGGAAGGAGTGAGAGATAGTTTTGAACAACTCAAATCAGTAATGTGACTGTCTATCTCAAATCTGATAGAAGTTTGACTGAGCGTAAACTGAGAAGGAAGGTGGCGGTAGCAAAGGGCTTTTAATTAAATCTAGAAGCAGAAGACTTCTTAGGATCAAACCTTGGAGCCGAGGGGAACCATACTGCATAATTGTAGGGCTGTGAACCAAGGACATAATACTATAGAGAAACGTACAGGACAAATAAGGAGACTATAGGTCACTTAACATAGTGAGGCTCTAGTTAATAGCAGGCGAAGAGTGCATGAGCTGTACGAGCTGTATAGATCCGCCGCTTAGAAAATGGCTTGCTAAGAACACAATTGTGGAAGAGAGAGATAAAAATGTGCGAGTGAAAAGTCGAGTCCCCGTTCTCACCATAGCTCCCTCCTTTCCTTCACTACCGCTAAGTTATAATAGTTTGTAGACTCAGATTGGCAGACTGTGTCTGGACTGTTGGTAGGAGCTGTAGCGAAATTCTCTTACATGCGCGAGTAATTCTAAGTCCGTTTACTAACTGGCTGGCCTACAGTAAGTGAACTGTTCAAACTCACTGAGGGAATCAGTCTAATGAGCTAGTACCTTCAAGGCTTAGTTGCACAATCAATCTTTTGGTCGCATTGTCAGGGACCATTGAACCTCCTAATCTTTAAATATTTATCTACGCATTCATAATAACTTACGGCAGATGCTCATTCCTTCAGCTATCTTAATATTACAGTCATAACCTTGTAATGATCCTACTGAAGAATGGATATTTATTCGTGCTGACTCTGTTAATATATTTACAGATCCTTGATGTGCATTTCCTTCACATTCTTGGCAGATTAACGTACTACTGTCGCAGGAATAACGTCTGTCAAGCATTAAATCTCGTTTCACTTTATTGCACATAAATTGTTTACCAAGAACGGCACCAGATTGCGCCAAGTTATGTGTCGTTCGGCGCCAAGTTTACCAACTTTACAAATTAACATTTTACTACAAGTAGTTGCTCTAAGTCAGCTGGTAATCCTTTTGTTTCGCTTGACGCTAAAATCTAACGCCCAGGTCGGGAGCGGAGTTTACTGCAGTTGCCCTATTGCAATAGTTGTGTTAGAGTGCGGAGTTTTAGTTTGCGCAAACTTTACTTACATTCCATAGAGGGGTTTTGGAAAATTTACAAACTACTGCAGAAAGCGTAAGATGTACGTTATTTTAAAAACGTATATATATATATATATATATATATATATATATATATGTGTGTGTGTGTGTGTGTGTGTGTGTGTGTGTGTGTGTGTGTGTGTGTGTGTGTGTGTGTGTGTGTGTGTGTGTGTGTGTGTGTGTGTGTGTGTGTGTGTGTGTGTGGTGTGTGTGTGTGTGTGTGTGTGTGTGTGTGTGTGTGTGTGTGTGTGTGTGTGTGTGTGTGTGTGTGTGTGTGTGTGTGTGTGTAGATATAACCCCGAGGACCCGGGTTCGATTCCCGGCGAGGGCTTGGCATTTTCATACGCTATAAATCATCCCCACCGTCTGCATTAGCCCAAGTGTGCACAATAGTCGGACGTTAAACTCCAAAAAAAAAAAAAAAAAAAAAAAAAAAATATATATATATATATATAATTTTTGCAACTTAAGTAATTGTAATGAGTACAACGAGATTGACAGTGGGTTCTAGCTTTGTCACATCCACATTGTTACAATATAGAATTACGGATAGACTGATATTTAGAAATTTTCAGCTGTTTCAGGTATTCGGAACCAAAAAGTGGTTTTAAATGCAAAGATGTGTCTGTGAAAATGACTAACAGCTATTTGACTGAATTTCATGATATTTCACATATCTACATATCTCTTATGTGGTATTTCTTTTTTATGGTATACATCATGTTTTGTATCTCATTATGTTATTTCTTATATCTCTAAATGTATCTTCAATTGTTTATATTTTGATTTTTCAAGTTTTTGCTCCAAAACCAACAAAAATTAATAAAAATAATTTTTTTCTCAAAATCATCCAATTTTCGATCAAATTGTGCACAACTGTAGCTCTTAAATACCAAATCGTATTTTATCAAAAAATCCACTTCCGTAGATACTACCTGAAATAAAAAAAAATATTCCTAGAATATTTTGCCTAAACACATGTGCCTATTTTGCTTAAAGTTTTACTCCTGTAGTCTGTTAAGAACTTATGAAAATGAATAATCTAACTAAAATTTAAACGAAACAAACCTGACGACGTTCAGGGATTATTTATTTCCTTTAAATTGAACCCCAAATCGAATTATTAACTAATTTCGATACACCGACTATAGTGTTATTAATGTTAACTGGTATTCTTTTTTTTGCGGTATTTTCATAATAGGATCCTTTGCGGTATTTTTTTAGAATCCTTCAACAGTATGGTATTTTTTTCACGTTATCTGGTTTCATTAAAACCCAGTTAACATAAAGTTGGAACAAAATATTAGAGGCATTAACATTTAAACAAGTAAACCGTTCGATCCAGTCTCGGCTTAACTGTGTTAAATGTTAAATGCCGTAGGTGGGTTGATGGTTGATGTTATAATAATAACAAAGTTTTAACAGAAGACATTACGTTTCCGCTGACCGCCAATTATAATACGGTATTATAGGGTATTAAATTAATTCAACCGTGCCAAATGGAATTAACTGCGCATTGGAATGATAAATGATGAATTTTAATTCCCTGGTGTTTAATTTGCTTTGAAAATAAGGAGCAATTAGCATTTCACTGCAAGCTAATCAATGGTGCACAATTCTGTACTTTTATACGTCATTTGTACTTTTGAAACTGGACTCACTGATGCGTATGTAGAAAAGGTTACAGAAATGATTGCATGAACATAAGCTTGGATTTCTAGGCCTTTATTTAGAATATTAATTTTTTTTGTGTTTAACGTCCGACTATTGTGCACACTAATGCAGACAATGGGATGATTTTTATAGCGTATTAACATGCCAAGCCCTCGCCGGGAATCGAACCCGGGTCCTCGGGGTGAAAGCCTAGTACGCTATCTACTAGACCACCGAGGCGGCTTTTAGAATATTAAAAAAAAAGGAAGTAATGCACAATGATAATACCCTGATTGGTCAAACATAGAAGTAAATCTTACATGTGATAGCAAAAACTTAAAGTCAAAAAGACAAATGTCCTTGCAAAAAAAAAAAAAAACAACCAAACGGGACATGTGAACTTCTCAGAAACTAACAAACAACTGATTGCATAGCTGATATATCGGAGTGGAAGAAAGGTCTAGACAGTTAAGGTTAGTCCTTAACTTTTCCTTCTCTCTTAGTTGAAAAAGAATTCCTCCTTCAGATTCTTAATTCTGATAGTAATGTATTTTTTTAATCATTTAAATTTCAGACTATTTTAAGTTGAAATGTTATTTATTTTCTGTCGGATAGAATATAGAGCAATGTGCCTCGCATCTTCTGACACATAGCTGGGAATGCGCACTGAGAAAAAATATTCCGTACTTTAAATGCGTGCTAAAAGTTTGAAATTATTTGGAAATTTAAAAAATACCGGACTTTGGTTTTGTAATAAATTTATTACTGCCGGTGGAAAATAAAAATCACCAATTATAAATAGATTGTCATTTAAAAAATGTTAAAATAATGGGCGTTGTTATAAGAGCTTCGAATCTGAGAGATTGTGTGTCAGGTGTGTTTATTCTATTGGTGAGGTCACGCCTTCACTGTGATGCTTTTGTTAGTTTCTAACTAGCTCACATCTCCTGTTTGGTTGGGTATTTGTGAGCTATTGTTTGTCTTTTTGTAGATATGACTTGTGGGCTGGTTTATGACTAGCACACATCTCCTGTTTGGTTGGGTATTTGTAAGCTATTGTTTGTATTTTTGTAGATATGACTTGTGGGCTGGTTTATGACTAGCACACATCTCCTGTTTGGTTGGGTATTTGTAAGCTATTGTTTGTCTTTTTGTAGATATGACTTGTGGGCTGGTTTATGACTAGCACACATCTCCTGTTTGGTTGGGTATTTGTAAGCTATTGTTTGTATTTTTGTAGATATGACTTGTGGGCTGGTTTATGACTAGCACACATCTCCTGTTTGGTTGGGTATTTGTAAGCTATTGTTTGTATTTTTGTAGATATGACTTGTGGGCTGGTTTATGACTAGCACACATCTCCTGTTTGGTTGGGTATTTGTAAGCTATTGTTTGTATTTTTGTAGATATGACTTGTGGGCTGGTTTATGACTAGCACACATCTCCTGTTTGGTTGGGTATTTGTAAGCTATTGTTTGTATTTTTGTAGATATGACTTGTGGGCTGGTTTCTGACTAGCTCACATCTCCTGTTTGGTTGGGTATTTGTAAGCTATTGTTTGTCTTTTTGTAGATATGACTTGTGGGCTGGTTTATGACTAGCACACATCTCCTGTTTGGTTGGGTATTTGTAAGCTATTGTTTGTATTTTTGTAGATATGACTTGTGGGCTGGTTTATGACTAGCACACATCTCCTGTTTGGTTGGGTATTTGTAAGCTATTGTTTGTATTTTTGTAGATATGACTTGTGGGCTGGTTTATGACTAGCACACATCTCCTGTTTGGTTGGGTATTTGTAAGCTATTGTTTGTATTTTTGTAGATATGACTTGTGGGCTGGTTTATGACTAGCACACATCTCCTGTTTGGTTGGGTATTTGTAAGCTATTGTTTGTATTTTTGTAGATATGACTTGTGGGCTGGTTTATGACTAGCACACATCTCCTGTTTGGTTGGGTATTTGTAAGCTATTGTTTGTATTTTTGTAGATATGACTTGTGGGCTGGTTTATGACTAGCACACATCTCCTGTTTGGTTGGGTATTTGTAAGCTATTGTTTGTATTTTTGAAGATGTGACTTGTGGGCTAGTTTCTGACTAGCTCATATCTCCTATTTGGTTGTGTATTTGCAAGCAATTGTTTGTATTTCTGTAGATGTGACTTGTAGTTTTTATTTTATTATTACTGTTAGTTCGGACATTTGTCATCATATATATAGGTCTAGAAAAAATAAAAGAGTATAGTATTTTATATATACCCATATATATAATAATAAAAAAGTGACATTATAATAATAAAAAAGTTTTAACAGAAGACATTACGTTTCCGCTGACCGCCAATTATAATACATATATATATATATATATATATATATATATATATATATATATATATATATATACACACAATACACAGGGGACTCGGTGGGCGATGTGGATAGAGTACCGGTTAGTATGCTGTCTCTGAACTGCGCACCTTGCCGCCCTTGCCTTTTCCTTTAACGCTGATCCCTCGTCAATCTAATCGGCAAAAAGTATAGACGTTAAGAAAGAAAGTACTGATACTACTGTCAAATACTCGGAGCTGATTACCTGCGCGATGAAAATATTAAAATAAAACTAAGACTTACATGCGATCAGAAACCAGAAGCCACTAATAAAACGAAACGAAAAGGCTATACATTAGCTAACAAATACAGTTTCAGAATAAGAATGTGATCAAGACAACAGTGAACAAGAAACTGATGTCCGCTCATGCCAGCACCGTATTTTGGGTAAATGACAAATGCGTGGTTAAAACTTCAACCTTATTTAATTACAAAATTGTGTGCATTTTTAATTGTACGTAATGTTATTCAGGTGTAGCCATAAAAGCGTTATTTCACTGGTTTATCTGATAGGGTTGTCTTTTATCTTTATTTATGAGGTTTATCAATTATTTTCTTTTTATAAAATGAACACTGTTATTTTATTGATTGTCACTTTTATCAATCAAATGTGTGATTTGGATCGTACGAATTTTTAGTTTCCTGAAGATCATCTGTAGGTTTTGTTTTCACATGATGTTGTCTAACAAGTTTTTTTTTGTTAAAACTGTTTTGAAAGTTATATTTTCTAAACATATTAGCACGTAATGGTTGCCATAAAAGCTAAAGGTTTTTCATGCTTTTTGGTTCGTCCATAGTATTACCATTAGTTTAATATATATTTAAGTTATAAAGTGATTATATCCATCGATAAGGTGATATTTTTAAATACGATTTAGCTCTCAGTTTAATCAATCTTTTCGACAAAAACATCACTGGCTTATAGAGGTCTTTTAGAAGATCCTTATTTCTTTTTTAAAGAAAACTGCTTGTTGTTAACTGCTCTATTTTGGTATTGGTATAAACCCGAACACTAACCAAGTTTTAATTATTTAATATTAATTGCGTACACATACATTGTTATGGTATTTTACATAAAATAAAAAATACAATATATTAGTTTGAAATCTGACTGAAAATGTTTGATTTAATATAAACTACAGTATGTGTTTGGGTGAGAAGCTATTGTTATTAAAAAGGAAATTACTGTTATTGGCAGAATAGAGTGATGTTTTTAGAAAAATGAGTGAGACTGTTTGACGAAACCCTAAATACCCACCACCAACTCTAGCATTAATAAAATGTAACTATAAACTAACATTTAAACGAATAAATCGTACCCATCGTTGGATGGTATACCCCTTAGCTCTCAGAAATACCATTAAAAAAAATATCAGGTATTTTAAGTGCCCGCCGTTTTGTTGCAATGAGGTTAAAATGTGAGTTATCCTAACGCCTGCTAAGCATTGAATTTAATAAATATAAAAGGTTTGTACCAAAACCTCTAGAGCCGTTTCATAGTGGATAGCCTAAGAATTTACATTTAAACGTAAAAAACAGGAAGCAATATTGTTTGTAAATTTGTCAGCTTCAACGAAATGAAATTGAAAGAAGAACTAAAAGTTTACAGACAACCCGTTTGTCTTCTGAAGCTGGTGAGATAAACCTTTTTAAAATAAGCATTTTGAGTGGCCGCCATTTTGTTTTGAATACGTATATGGCAGTTTAAGGTAGTTTGAATCTTGCTAAATATTTTGTTTGGTAAATATAGACAATCTTTGAAATCTATCAAGCCGTGACTCAGTAAAAAGCGGACGTTAGTAAAACATACAAATAAATCAGACATTTTCAGTGCCCGCCATTTTACTTGAAGTAACCTAAGCGTGTGACAGTTTCCTGTTGCTTAAGACCTAGTCACATCAGCAACAAATAACAACGAATAAAGGTTCATTGAAATGCGTTAAGCCTTACTACAAAAAAAAAAAAGATTTTCATTTTCTAGAAAGAAGCAGTTTTAAAGCACTTAAAAGATGTTTAAGAAAACCAGTTTGTTTACACATCTAAAGAGAGCCAGTATACAAAATTTTAACTTCGTAGGCTGTCGTCTTGAGATACAGTGAGTAATCTTCTCTCCCTCTTTCTCTATCTACCTCTACCTTCCTATCTGTCTATATATATATATATATATATATATATATATATATATATATATATATATATATATATATAATAAGTACAGTATCTAATGACAATAACTCCCCTCCGTTGGACACTCAAGCATTACTCACAGTCTCAGAACAGTGATCATGTACGACCGCAGATACGCGACTTACGATTGGTCCAATCACGACATCAAACGGCTTAACGCAATCTGGGCTGTGCCAAACACTGTTTCCAATTAAATACAACAAAGATGAGGGATGGCAGTCTTGGAATACCGGAATAGAGGAATTTCATAATCAGCCGCTCATATTGTGTCACTGGAGGAATTTCATTTGTAGTAGCAACTGGGCGGCTGTGTGTGTTGAAGGGTTAAACTTGGCGAATTAAACTGATTGTCTTGTAACGAGTTACGGCCATTTCAAAGCGTGGAACTTTAAAACATAGAAAGTGTGTGGTCACTGTATGTCTTACTGGCATAATTAATTCGTACTTATCAATGGATTATAAAAATAGAAGCTACTTCTAATTATTAGCAATAGTGATAGAACTTTTCCATTCGAAAAAAATGTTTTAAAAAAAGGTATTAATTCATTGCAGTTTTCCTATTACTAAAAAGCACTTAATACGTTTGCTGCGGTAATCATTAACAAATTCATTGAACGTTTTTGATGTGAATAAAAAGGATTTTCAAAGTCGATACATTGGCTTTTATTCTGTGGTTTATTTTTTCCTTTTAAAATATTTTCAAAGTTACCAACAAACCATATAGTTTCAGTTTTAGACTAAGTGCGCAAATGTCTTATAAAACAAAATTACTGTGCCACCAAAATTTGTGTTTTATATATTTAAATATAATCTAATTTAACAATTAATTTTAATAAGCAATGAAATCTACATAAATTGGTATTTATTTTTTTAAAAAATTCCATTGAAAAGACAGAAATAAAACACGTACACATATACAAATATATTTATTAAACGACCCTAAAAAAAGTGTTCCAGTAGTAATGTCTTATAAAAAGTGTTTTTTGCGCTGTCCCTATATTTTATAATTTTTTTTCTTAACTATTTGAATTTACAATTTCAAGTAAAAACTCACCAAAAAACATTTTAATAATCGTTGTGGGGACGTAGAGCAAAAGACCTAAAAATGAAAAAAAAATGTTTCAAATTCCTGCGTCTAGGTTTTACCATTATGACTGTTCGAATAACTCATTTCCAAAAGAAATTCTTTGAAAATATGTAATTAGGTTTTTAATATCGAATTTTTCTCTGTAACGTGCAAAGTAATTTTGTTCAATAAAAATAGTAATTTGACAAATCTATGTGTTACTTTCAAACCATCCTGTATATATCTAATCAAACACAAAGCCTAATCTGAACTAATACACTGCCAGAGTTTTGGATATTCGGCTTTACAAAGGACGCGCCTTTTGCCTGTTTTAACAGCGGGGATGAAACGACGAAAAGGTTTTTGTTTAAAAATGCATTACAGTGTCGGAGAGCAGAAAAGGGTGAAGTCGGCAAAAATCAATGTCCTGCTGCCACTGTCTGGGACTCTACGTTTTTTTAAAATATTAGTTTTTCATAAACGAATCTGAACGTAATGAATAACTGTCTGTTAACACAACGTTACACAACGTAACACTGTCTGTGTTACACAACGTTACCACTTGATGGTTACCATTTTAATCTACTCTTTCTTTTTATAGAAGTTTTCAGTTAAAGATTTACTAACTGCTATTAACGATCAGTTTATTGCGTCTCTGAACTGCGCACCTTAAGGTTCTTTGTTGAAGCCGCAGTTACACCTGTTACTTTACGCTTACCGTTAACTCTGATCCCTCGTCATCATTTGTCTAACTGGCATAAAGTATGGACGTTAGGTAAAAAAAAACAATAATATTTATAAATGAATAGTGTAGGATATTTTTTTATCCTGATATGAAGATTATTTTTATTACTTGTTACCTTAAAAAAGTAAATTTTTATTAGAAATCATTTGTCATTTTATAATTGATACAAATCGTTATTCTTCTGGGATCCTACAACCCCTCTAGTGGTACACCTCTAGTAGAGGGTTGTCTCTCCAGGACAACAGAAAGCTTGTCTAAACCATGTTCTGATGATTTTGCTGCCAACACATTGTTTCACTTCCTGTCACCATTCTTCCTGAGTCCTGCATTGTATTTCTGCTATATACATATATAACTCAGAAGTAAAAATATCAAATTTTTTATTATCGTCAAATAGAGTTTTCGGATTATCTTAAATCTTAAATGTTTTTTTTTATTATAAAGTTCACAACAGAATAACTTGACTTTTAAGAATAGTTTAAATGATTTCCAAAGATTAAAGTTAAAAACCAGCTTCTATAACAGCTTCCTACTTACTGCTTGCAAGACGTATGAAGTCCAGAAATCGTATTAATAGGAAACAAGCATATTAACCAAACGAAATATTCACGTACGAAATACTTGTGTTCCACAGAGAACAAATCAAAAGCACTAGTTCTCAGCGATTGAAAATTTAATAGCTCTTAATGGAAACTGTATTAAATAAATCCCTTGAATTAATTCAATACAATCATTACAGTGAATTTCAAGTACGTTTAATAATCCGTACAATGTAACAGTTAGTGTAGTAGCAGCTATAATGTACGAGTCTGTAATTAATAAACTTATACCAATTATCTAATTAACGGTCAAGTTCCACCTGTAAGTTTGTTCTGTTACTATTCGTATGTTAGGAGTTCAAAGAATAAAAGACGTCGCAGTATATTCTTAAATAATGTTAAACGCTCCACAACAGTGCTCTTAACATTTTCCGCCAATTTAACCGGTGACCGTAATATTTACGAAAAACATTAGTGGACCAACTGTATTAGAAATTTTATTATATTTCTCCGTGAAGCGATCAGACTTATGACTTTGCCGTTCAGCCAGTATTACAGGAAATAACTACCAACTACACTCTCAACGTCGAATTAGAGACCGCCACCTTGGATGGAGATGAATGGGGAACAATCTCATACATACGTCTGCAGGGCTTTATACTAGGCACCTTCGTATCAAATTCCAAAACAATTGGTCAGTGTGTTCGGCTAAAACTACTTACACTCGTTATTGTAAATCAGAAGCTGCCATCTTGAAACGGAAATGAATGATAAAGAATCCTACTCATACATCGTTTGTGCTTTAAACAAGGATACTTTAGGCCAAAACTGCCTAACAAACAATAGCACAAACCAAATGCCAAACGGTGTTGAATCAGAGACTTCGCTTCGCTCGGTCAGATATTTAAATAATATTGTATGATTGCTAATCAAAATATTTAGATATCGTTTCCTAGTAAAGTTTTCATGTTTTAAATATTAACGATGGGCGAAGAACAATATGTAATTGAAAATCAGTTGAATAAGAGTGCGATTCAGAGAAAGGATATTCATATAATATGATTGGGCAATGTTTATAAGACTCGTAATATTGTTGACTCATTCATATCTTCCCGAAAACATGTAGAACGGCGTAAAACTTTTAAGAACAAATGTTACAGCACAACGCAATAATGTTCTTGCAAGTACTTAAAGATTTGAGGTTACTTCCTAAAAAAACCTTGGTGACAAAATAAATTAAAACATTTGCCATGGTTAAAAGTAAAAACGTCTTAAATGTCTGAATATTATTTGAATCTCTAATTATGTCTAGGCTATTTTCAGCTACACTTAAAGTTAAATAGGTAATTTTAAAAATATCAGGAAATAACAATAGAGTGTTTACACTAACGCTTGAAACAAAGCTGTGTGGTATAATTTGACAAAGTCTACATTCAGTTATTTTCTATACGGTATCCTGGTAGTAACAACCATTCAGAATTACACAAGAGTTCTAGAAAGGCAGTGTTAAACTAAATCTCCTGAACTGGAAAAAAGTAAAGGGCAGATGATTATGATATGATTGATACTCTTTACGAGTGAGCAAGAGGGACGATGTTAAAGCAATTTGTGGAAGAGAGTGTGAGCCGTAAGAGAGAGAGAGAGGGGCGGTAAAGCAAGTGTGAATACTGACACTGTGACAGTAGAAGAGGTTTTAATGATCACTGCAAAATAAAAAAAAATGAAGTTGTAGTCAGACATGTTGATCAAAAGTAGTTATAGCTTCTAAATGTTGATCATAAATGCAGTTATAGCTTCTAAATAGTTATAGCTTCTAAATGTTGATTAGAAGTGCAGTTATAGCTTATAAATGTTGATTAGAAGTAGTTATAGCTTCTAAGTGTTTATCAGAACTAGTTATAGCTTTAAATGTTTATTAGAAGTAGTTATAGCTTATAAGTGTTTATCAGAACTAGTTATAGCTCTAAATGTTAATTAAAAGTAGTTGTAGCTTCTAAACGTTGATCAGAAGTAGTTATAGTTTAAATGTTGATTAGAAGTAGTTATAGCTTCTAAACGTTGATCAGAACTAGTTATAGCTTTAAATGTTGATTAGAAGTAGTTATAATTTCTAAACGTTGATCAGAACTAGTTATAGCTTTAAATGTTGATCAGAACTAGTTATAGCTTTAAATGTTGATTAGAACTAGTTATAGCTTCTAAACGTTGATCAGAACTAGTTATAGCTTTAAATGTTGATTAGAAGTAGTTATAATTTCTAAACGTTGATCAGAACTAGTTATAGCTTTAAATGTTGATCAGAACTAGTTATAGCTTTAAATGTTGATTAGAACTAGTTATAGCTTCTAAACGTTGATCAGAACTAGTTATAGCTTTAAATGTTGATTAGAAGTAGTTATAGCTTCTAAATGTTGATCAGAACTAGTTATAGCATTAAATGTTGATTAGAAGTAGTTATAGCTTCTAAACGTTGATCAGAACTAGTTATAGCTTTAAATGTTGATTAGAAGTAGTTATAGCTTCTAAGTGTTTATCAGAACTAGTTATAGCTTTAAATGTTGATCAGAACTAATTATAGCTTTAAATTAGTTGATTAGAACACTAAAAGACGTACAAAGTTTTTTTTATCCTAAGCTGATGGTAATTGCAAGTTTATTAGCATATTCGCCAGAGAAAAATGGGGTAATTTTGTAAGATATATGTCCGAGCTCGTGGAATAAACAGACTGTAATCTCTAATTCCTTACCTCATGAATACTTTGTGTTTTTTTTTAAAGTCATGTCAACGAGACAGCTGCTTGCCATTAATTATGTTCAATACCGAAAAGCAAAAAAGTGAAATTGAAAAATTCATACGATTACAACTTATGGTTTTTTTAATACGTAAATGTTTAGGAATTTGTGCTTTGAGTTCGATATGGGCACACAAAAACGATATTTTGTCCTATAAATCATTCAGATAACATTTTCACTACCACAAAGTACTTTTAGGTATTTCATTGTTCACTATCCGAAGTATAGTGAAAGTTTCTTTATCTGGAAAACATCAATCTAAAGAAATCTTTGCCTTTTCAGGGCATCTGATTTTTAAATATGTACTTTTTACTTATACAGTGTGTGTGTGTGTGTGTGTGTGTGTGTGTGTGTGTGTGTGTGTTTTTCATCAAATATATCTAAGAGCAGTAGCCTACCTTAACCGATTTTTTCAGTAATGTAGAACATGTAATTACTGGAGTTTTTTAGATACTGTACCGCGGAATTTGACTTCATTGCTTCTATTTCCATCGGAACAGCTGCGATTCAATATAAACTAAGTTTAAAGTAACACTAGGAACTATATCGGCCCGGACTGAAATATGCAATATAACTAAACTGCTATGAACTCACAGTATTCAATTTATTGTTTTTAAAACTTTTATTCCCTGTTTCAATAAAGTATTAAACAAGGTTTAATTTTATCCATTTGTAATTCACAACTAAATTGTGTAAACAAAACTCATTCTTTCATGTTAAACTATTTCCCCAAAAAATAGACTTGAGAGCTATTCACAAGTAAACAGGAAATGTGGTCTAATTTCAGAGAGTTTGTGCAATCTTTGCGTACTACTTATTTTTTCAATGGCATCTGAATTACATTTTTCATGGTTATAGCGACCTGTATACTTTTCTCGGGTAGGCCTACTTATCAAGTACATTTTAGCAAAATTCAATGAACATTTTTAGAGCTGATATTTGGAAATCGATTTTTAACATTTTCCCCAAATAAGGTTTCAAAAAAGATTCGTTTGAAAAGTGAAAAATTGGTCCCGAACGAATGGTTGGGTCCTATTTCTGACAAAATGGTTAGGTCCCTAGAAAGTGGTTAGGTCCCTGGTGGGAAGTAGAGATCACCAGAATCTAAATAAGGTTTTTTTCAATGATCACAAAAATATTTATACTTTGTATAGCCTAGTGAAAAAGTAAAAATCACGACATTCTGTAAAAAGTTTCAAGCCAAACAGTGCGGAACGAACGTGCTTGTGTACCAACATCATAACGAACAGAACCGACAGAAAACTGAACATTTCAGACACAGGTATCTGTGTTGTTTCACATTTATATTTACTCAAAGAACATAACCACAAAGCCGGTTTAGACACGACCACAGAACAAGGTGTAACAAACGGAAGTGAATACTTCTCGTAACCGGAAAACGCAAACGATGGATTTCATTATAAAATATAAACTAAACCGGAACTAAACAATTCCAATTAAACATTATTACGCTAAAAATAAATTACACAGCAATAGCGAAACATTGACCTAATTAAAGTTGTCAACAAATATATTCTATTGTGTAATGAAATTTATGCTGTACACATTGCTTTTAATTAGAAAGGCGAAAACCGCCGGAGTAGATGTCACGGAGCTAACAATTTATTCTACAATTTTAATTAAATACAATATATATTTATTGTTTTTCATTAGTAAGAATTTCAGTACCAAATCATTGTGTGTAGGATCAAAAATAACTAGTAACATACTGAGCTCCCACTTTGGGCACAAATTTTGATAATAAACAAATTTTGATAATTATCGTTGGATGTTCATTTTTATAATAAAAAGTTAATTAACTCACAAATTGTTAATATTTATTAAAAATTTATGGAAATATTTTAAGATTTTTTTAATAAAATATCCTTTTAGTTACAAATTTATTTTGCATTCAATATTATTACAATACAAAAGAAAAGATTTATCTTTTTGATGTTTTTTTGATACTGAAAATGAGACTTAAGATAGTTATTGTTATGGTGCAATCAGTTTAATTTTTTTACAAAAACTTTTTTTTTATAACTTTAATGCTGCGACGTTAAACTAAATAGTAGAGGTGTTGGTCCGGATGTCAGCAGTTCCAGACTCCGGAGACAGGCCGTGTTGAATGATGAATCGAATAGGAAGATGCACTTTACGACGATTAACTTATTCACTTATTCAGTAAGCTTACTGAATCAACTAATATAATTAACAAACAATTGTAGAGTTGTACACTAGTAACTTTTGTATCTCAGAACAAATTAAATCGATGAAGGCTTTGTGTAAATTGCAAGCACTTAAAAAAGAACTCTTATTTTCTGTTTGATTAATGTAAAAACGACGATAACAAACAAAGACTTTACTGTAATAATTATTTCGTATAATCCACTTAATAATTCAATAATAAAAAAAATGCTCGGTTTTACTGATTTATACTGATCTGTGGCTACAGCATAAAGGAAGGTTGGTCGTGAAGTGACGTAGGTTTTCTTTTGGATAAACTGCAAGTTCTTCCTTTTGCGGCCTTCGTTCTTAGTTTTATAGGTACTCCCTACCACAGTACCTAAATTTGCTAAACCAATAACAGAAAACGTTTACAATGTCTAAGCCAATGAGGTTGAAAAATTACTTTCAATTTAAAATTCTTTTGACGTTAAGTTACTATAACGGTTGGTATTTTTTTTTGTTTTGCCTACGTGACTTTTAGCACATTTTTAGAGTCTTATTCTACTTACAATGGATTGTAAAACATATTTTTTTTCTTTTTTTCTAGTAACGGAATCCTGCAGTTAATGTTTATTGGAGTGTGCCGCTTCTATTTCTTTTCTTAACTCAGAAATTCTTACAGATATCTAAATTTCTAAATAGTTCAATTATTAGTTACATGCTAGTCATATTTTAGTACATACCTTTTTTAAAAAAAAGTAATTGCTAACGAAATTCTAAATTGGTTTTTCTGTATTTTTGAGTTCAATATGTGTCTCGTAATCTACAGTATTATTACTGAAAAGTCCATAAATTATACAAAATAATTGTTAATTTGAAATTTAAGAAATTGCTCGAAAACCTTTATATTTACCATATTTATGTAACTGATTTCTCATAATTAAATTAAAATTTTAATAATACAGTAGTTGTATTCTTATTGTAAACTAGATATTCAAACGTTTGACAATGCACTTATGGATTTATGATGTCTTATTTTATTTCCCTACTGCAGTAAGCCCACTGTATTTCTCTTCTCGATTCCCTTCCGATGTGCAAAAGTAAGTGAAGACAAAAAACTATTTTTAAATACGAGTAATTCGATGTAACAATACTTCTCCAAAATGTTTACTTTAATTTGTGTAATCTTTCTGTTGAATTGCGAGGGAAGTATAAAAATAAACTTACGGTGCCTGAAGTAAAACAAACTTTCAAAGCACTTATACTTAATATCAGTCCAAAATAATTTACCAAACAAAGCGCACAGTTTTCACTAAGATAACCTCGAAACTCATCATTTCACAAATAATTTTTATGATTCACTCATACAAGTTACATATCTACTCAAGAAACTCACCAATCACTACTGTATAGATTGGCTAAATCTATACGAACCGTGCTGATTGAGTAAATAACACCGGTGTATCAAACGGAGCTCTGGAATATCTTCCTGGTGTACCTTAGCATTCCTTATGCATGCATGAGTTTTGTATGGGAGGACTTATTTCCCTAACAACATGGGTAAGAATTTAAAATAGCATGGGCGAGATCTCTCCGCACAACAAAACGCTGGCCAATTGGAACAAAACCTACTTTATAAAGGTAAAAAAAACTAACAGGGAATTAACACGACAAATACCTCAATAACAAACTGAGTAATCATCAGTTAAGGATTTGGAGAGTTACCTTCCTCGAATCTTCTCCAAATACAATACGTTATGAAGAAAATAAGTCTGTAGGATGCAATGTAAGGGATTATCTCTGGAATTTAGAAAGAAGGTACAATAGGTCTACAAAGGTCGCAGTACAATACTACTACTGTTACCCCTAGAAATACATTTATTGTTTAATCGCACGCACACATACATACACACACACACACACACACACACACACACACACACACACACACACACACACACACACACACACACACACACACGGAACGAAAAATATTCTTTGAATCCTAAAACAAATTTTTGTTAGGTTTAATATTTTTAAACTTTAGAAAAAATTTAAAGATTTTATTTATGCACATCAATCAACGTTTATTACAATGGTGAAATAAGGTATTTTTAAAGTATTAAAAAATGGAGGGAAAATTAAATTTTTCGGCCAAACTAATGTTTTTAACAGAATTATTTTTTGAAAATAATTCGTTTGAATTATCTTTTTCATTACGACAGTGAGACAGCTACGCTATCATATCTATAATTTAAAGCAAGCAACTTCTTTATTTGTCTTTCCAACCAAGGTTTCATTTATTACAGCATTGTCAAGGCCACTAAACAAACTGAAACCTTGGTTGGCAAGACTCAAATAAAAATTTGCGGTAATTTACAAACGTGTTAGCATTTCATTAATGTAATGAATTTCCACCGAGTACCAACTGTTTTAAGTAAATATAATTTAATGCAAGCAAGTTTGGCTTCTTTTCTGCCTTGAATAGTAATTACAACTTAATATATTAGATAAAACTTTTACGTACATGCAGAACTTAATAATACTCTTGTACTAATTAAATATAATAACTGTTTACGGGATTTTTTGTACAACTAAATCTAGAGTCCAACAGAATCGATTTTAATATTTGATTTGTTACTGGAAACCACTGACTCTGCAAATAGTTATGAAAGTTAAACTTTTTTAACGGTTTATTTGTGAAATAACAAAAATATGTCCTTCATAAGGAGTACAATTTCTGAAAACATTTTACCTCCTGCAAATATTACGGTGTGTGTCTATTTTTGAAGAAATGCCTGGTAGTAGTGCTTATTGGAAACTTTTAAAAGCTTAAAGAATGTTCATCATCAACCATTTTTGGAGCTATATTTTAAAAAAAGTGCAAACTTCTGCCTTTAATATTAAGATTGTACATTTCTTTTGTAAATGTCTTGTATGAACAAATGAATCATGTGGTATTAATTTAACAGCTGATTTAAGTTTTGTGTGTTTTTTGTGCAACGTAACTACCACGTTAGTATTTTATTATCACATTTTTATTTAGTCTTTTTGGGTTTGTCCGGGTGGAATTTTGCAATCAATATTAAACTAACTTCCGGACGAGCTAGAGGTTTGCAATTTTGTAAACAGCTCTAAACTCAATGACAATAAAATAATATTGGGTTATTTTGGGTTATTCGAGTTGTTATTATTACGTTTTCACGTTTATATTTAGTCACTTTGAGTTTTGTCCGGGTGGAATTTTGCAGTCGATTTTAAATTAACTTCCCGATGAGCTTGAGGTTTGAAATTTTGTAAACAGCTCTAAACTCGATGAAATTACAATAATATTGAGTTATTTTGGGCTGTTCGAGTTGCAAAGTGTTATTTAATGAAAACAAGAGGTGGATTCGTCTTACCCTCGCCATATAAATAGTCCATAACATTTGTCAGTTTCTTGATCCATTTTAAAAACGTGTTTGAAAAAAGTTATTTATAGAATTATTTCATATTATATAAATATGAATATTGCAATATTGCTATATTTATGTTATTTTTAACGCCTTATCCTTTTCAAACACAGTAACACCGTTTATCCTTTAAAGAATTTGACACCGCTTTTAATCGTTGCTTGCGATAATACAGCCGCAGTTTCCACCCTTATCTGCGTCCTGCATGTAACCAACCCCTCCTAGTAAACACTATAACCCCGATATATGCTAAGGGAAACACAAAGATGGGGTAAACATATTTCGGATAAGTTGAGACGATAAGTTGCAAGTAACGGTGTGAGGAGAGGGTGGGGAAAAGAGAGTTTTGAAAATTAATTATCTTTAAATATATACTTGGAACTTTGTTCTCATACTGATTGCTTTGCTTGCAGACGCATAGTTGACATTTCTAGTGAGAAATTTTTAAATTTAATGTTAAGAGAAACAAGCAGTTAAGAATCTACACAAACTTTCTGACATTCAATTATTTTCACAAAAATTCTACTTCTAATATGATCTAAATTTTTGGAAAAATCTGATTTAACGACTTTCAAAAAACCGTTTATCATGCTTTTTTCATTAGTTAAAAAATGATTTTTTTGGAGATATAGCGTTCCATATACTGTGTTCATGTAGTTATAGACTGTATTGGAAGAAGATTTTGATCAAAATCGTTAGATCAAACATAAAAAAAAAATAGGGGCAAACTTTTCATAAAAATCCAGCTATGCGCGCGCGCACAGACGTTCTCACTAGAATTAAAATAATTCGATTGATTTTTTTCATGATCACCAAACAGGGAGATTCACTTCAGTCCATGTAGCGACAAAATACAATGTTCGTTAACATAATGACGAGCTACGATTGCATAAGAGTTGAAAAGTAAATGATGCCAAGCTATTTCGCAATTTGATAACTAAAAATTATTCAAAGGACTGAAATAAAGCTCATGTTTGCTTAAAGAAAACGGATAGTGGTTTGAAAATTTCTGGTTGAAAATTAACGATAAAATATCCAAAAAGTTCTAAAATTCGTATTTTAGCGAAAACAGAGATATTCTCAGTTATCATCTAACGATACCGTGTTTAATATTACCACAGTAATGAACAGTGGTGGAAATGTTGTAACCCTTGCGGGATGGTGGGGGGGGGGTGACACAATGCGCCTGACCTGACAGGAAGACGAACTGAAGGAACCGTCCTTAACAAGCCGTTCCTTGGTCTCATTATTTTATGCAGAGCGGAACTCCAGTACTCCGTGAATTTTAGACCTCTTGTTTCTAAATCTGTTTGATGCTCTTTGTGCCACTTTTTTTACGTTCAATTCCTTTGTTTTAATTTTGAAACGTACAAAAAAATCAGTTATTTTTCTTTTTTTACTCACTTTCTGGTGACAGTAGGCCTACAACAGAGTGAATATTAAATAGTAAAATGAACATTTAAAAATATTTTTTATATATCTGTTTAGAGTTCAAACAATCTCTACACGCAGCTGTCTCGTTCACGATTAAAATGATAAAAAGTAATGACTTTACAACAAATTTTATCGTTTACTTTTTTACGTCTGCTTACACCAACGTAATCAGCGTTAGCATTGTAAACATTAAAATTACATCGAAAATACGAAAATGAACCCTGGCCGCCATCAAATTCATTTTCATATTTTCAATAGAATATGAAGGTCTAATTTATGCGGATTTTAACGCTGATTACTATTGTAAAAATGTATGTTTTTGTAAGATTAAAAATGACCGCTTTTTTGAAACAATTAAACGTCGTTTGATGAAACAACGACTTTGTCCAAGCTTTTGTGCAACCAAAAGGTATAGCTTGTGCCAAGTGTTACACATATTGGAATAAATTTGCATATTACAACTTTCAAATTACATTCAGAATACAAAAAAAACCAAACCTTCACCGCCGTTACATCTGTTTTCGTAATTTCAAAGGAATTTAAATATTTAAAATGCTAATGTATGTAAATTTTAACTCGGATTACGGCGGTGAAATTCAATTTTCGAAAGCTTTCTAAAAGAAATAAATATGAGTAAATAAATGTTGGAAATTCCTGCAGTTTTGAAACTGTTGTTTTTATAAGTAAAATAATCCATGACAAAAATCGATTCTTTGCAACGTTTGAATCAAATCAGACTAAAATTGTTAAAGCGAGAGTAATAAAATGCACGCACGTACGCACACGCGCGCGCGCACACACACAAACACACACACACACACACACACACATACACTCATAAATACTGTTGACATTATGTCAACATGTTGTCAATCTTTATATATTTTTAACTTCTTGATCACATTTATGGATCAAGATCAACTCCATTTAAATATCCCGTTCATACAGATTATTTTTGAAATCAGTCTAATAAAATGCTAATAAAAACGGAGCCTAGACTCGTCACAAAATGACCCCTATTTTTAACGCTGAAAAATTTTGAAAATTTATCGGATAATTGTGCTGAAATGAACTGCTCTCAGTATTAAAAACAAATACATCATATGTTTTGTCTTACTCTTATTTTAGTTAATATTTTCAAATTAAAATACGAAAATAAAGGTAAAAGAGTAATTCAAAAATAATAATAACCCAGTCCACGTCTCTTTTTTAGAAGTTTTATAGCGTCTTCATTCTTTTTTTTGTGATGTGGTTTCTTGATTACAGATAATACTTTCTGTTTTGATCAAGTAGAAAATCTTTTCTTAGTTTTTGTTTTTAGTTTTTAAATCTTTTTAAAAACAGCATCCGTAATTGTTTGTCCAGTTGTACGTTTAGTTACTTGAGAACCTAAAAACGGTTGATCTATATTCTTAAAAAGTTGTGTAGGTTTAGGCTTTGTATACTATACGCAAATGACAGAGAATACCCGAGTGAAAACTAATCTTAACATAAATATGCCATCATTAAGTAACAATAAGAAATGTTTTTCAAGCGTGAACGTATACAAGTTCTCTACATATACATTCTCTAAACATGTAAATTAAAACCATACGTAAATTAACTAGGCAAATTAATTTGGTTCTTCTTTGTCATGTTTAGTTCTCTGCTCACAGTTAAGTATTAGTTTTATTTCTGTTTTGACCACTTAGGGAATCTTCCCTGATTGTTTGTTCTCAGTACTTAAATTTGTTTCAACATAGGCCTTAGGCATCTATTATTGCGTCTAGGCATCTAGGTTCATCATAGGCATATGAAGAGTTCTATTTAAGTGTTTATTGTTTGGAGAACGACAGTTGATTCTTACTCTCAAAACATCGTGTATTGTTTTATGTAAAAATGAAGGCAAATTTTCAAAAATTAATAATAATAACAAAAAGTAAGTATTATTTCAGCTACTCCGATTGTTCGGCAACCTACGCAATATCGAAAACGAGATATATGAAAAACTCACTACAAATTTAAATGAAATTTAATTCCGTTTTGATTCAAATTTCTGTTTTGTAAAAGTAGGAATCAGCCAAAACATATTTGTTAATTTATGAATTACGTGGTTACGAATTTCTAGTAACATAATAGTAATAATAATGTCATTTAAAATTTTATTAATGAATTTTAATGTTGCATTAATGAATAACTGTGTAAAAGAAAAAATATCACTTGTTAGTAATAATCATAGATCGTTTTCTGGTTGACACTTGAACCTATGCCGTTACAAAACGTATATACACAATACATTTCGCACCTTTTGATATTTAGCCTCGCACCGGGCCACCTTACTATCGATACCGTATTGCGAAAGTGCCTTCGTGTAGTCTAACTTTTATAGTAACAAAAGACCCGGAGCAAGGCTGCAAGAGTACGCCTCTACAAAAAAATAATGAGGATAAAAATGACCTTGTTGAGACGCATTCTTCCCTCTTTGAGGACCTACTTGAGTCCGTGAAAAGGTCCTGCGTGCCCTTCGTCACTGATTCGCCTTACAGGTCAATCAGACACTATTCGGCAGTCACATCAGCTGTAGAATGGAAATTGATTCAAACACAACCATAAACTGTTCTACATTTTTGTATACGTTTTGTAAAAATGATTACGTTTGCAGTTAAAACCATTATCAAATAAATATAAAATTATGCAAAAAATTTGTAAAACGTCGCCAACTGTTTTTATTAAAAAAATGAAGACATACTCATCAATCCCCTGAAAAGCGGAAGCTATCAACAAAAAATCTAATTAAAAAGAGTGCTGTTATATTTTTAATTTATTTCAATTATATTTGTCTAAAATTCGTGTAACATATGTCGTAATTTTTATAATTTGAAAAATTTAAGCCAGAGAAGAAAAGAAAAAAGAACAACTTACAAATTTGATTTTAGAATAGGTTTAGAGTGACAAACACATTCAAAGAAACGAGTGTAAATGATTTGTAAGGCGTTAATTTTTCCACATGAATTTTACAGAATAGTTTGACTTATTCGAACTGATTTCCAACCCTTTTCAAACCCCGTACCTTTACGTTAATACCTGTCATTTTAACTTTAATTAAAACCGACAATCTAATCTAATTCATCATATTATATTTCTGAAAGTTTGTGTGTTTGTTTGTTTGTTTGTTATTCAATCACGCTTTAACCACTTGACCAATTGAAATGAAATTTGGTACGAATATGGTTTAAGTATCAGAGATACATATAGGCCTATTCCCGTTTTACAAAACGTCATTATACTACTTACCCAGCCCAAAATAATTATCAGTTTTTAGTTTTGTGTCATGTGTTAATTGTAGTTATTTACTGGACATGTGATTTAGGTACCTGAGATGAACATAGATTCAATCCTATTTTAATAATCTTAATCTGTGTTTTATTTATTGCAAAATTATTGTTTTTAATGTAACATTTTCAATATTTTAGTTGAAATTTTTTTCAAAACTGACTTTAATTTGTTACTTTGTGTTGAATTTTCAATATTAAATGTAAAAAATCCCTACACAGAGTGCCAATTGTAAGGTAGTATATATATTTGTGTAATTACATTACATGAAAAAATAGTAAATATGCAGTGTAGCATAACCTATATTTTTCGATATTTTTGTTACTAAAATGCTTTATTATGTGCCCAAGAGCAAGAATCCAAAATATGAAAGCACGAGAAGTACGATAAAATCTAAAATAAAAGTAAAAGTGACCAACATAACCTCAAAATTGGTACCAGGCGAAAATCAGTAACGTGTTGTAAATCGGTAAAACAATAAAAATACGACTAACACGGGTTTTGGGTGATAAGAAACCAATTTTTTAAAAGAATTCTGCATAACCAAACTGACACGGTTGTTAGGCCTAACAAGGTGATTCATGAAAAAACCTTTATATTTTTTTTAAAAATAGCCTACTATATATCCTGACATGGTTGTTAGGCCTAAAACGGTTATGCGTGAAAAACCTTTACATTTTTTTAAAGAATACTACATATCCTAACTGACATGGTTATTAGGCCTAACACGGTGATGCGTGAAAAAACCTTTATATTTTTTTAGACTACTACATATCCCAACTGACACGGTTGTTGGGCCTATCATGGTGATGGTGAAAAAAACCTTTATTTTTTTTAGAATACTACATAACCTAATTGACACGGTTGTTAGGCCTAACACTGTGATGTGTGAAAAACCTTTATATTTTTTTAAAGAATACTACATATCCTAACTGACATGGTTGTTAGGCCTAACACGGTGATGCGTGAAAAAACCTGTATAATGTTTTAAAGAATACTACATAACATAACTGATACGGATGTTGAGCCTATCACGGTGATGTGTGAAAAACCTTTATATTTTTTTAAAGAATACTACATATCCTAACTGATACGATTGTTAGGCCTATCACGGTGATGTGTAAAAAAAACCTTTACTTTTTAAAGAATATTATATAACCTAATTGACACGGCTGTTAAGCCTAACACGGTGATGCGTGAAAAACCATTATATTTTTTTTAAAGAATACTACATATCCTAACTGACACGGTTGTTGGGCCTATCACGGTAATGTGTGAAAAAAACCTTTATTTTTTTTAAATAGTACTGAAAACCTTAACTGACACGGTTGTTAGGTCTACCATGGTAATGCGTGAAAAATACTTTATAGTTTTTTAAAAGAATACTCCATAAGCTAACTAACATGGTTGTTATGCCTAACACGGTGATCCATTAAAAAAACCTTTATTAATTTTTTTTAAATAGTACTTATAACCTAACTGACACGGTTGTTGGGCCTAATAAGGTGATGCATGAAAAAAACCGTTATATTTTTTTAAAGAATACGACATATCCTGACACGGTTGTTGGGCTTACACTATGATGTGTGAAAAAACCTTTATATTTTTTTTAAGAATTCTACATATCCTAACTGACATGGTTGTTAGGCCTAACACGGTGATGCGTGAAAAAACCTTTATATTTTTTTTAAAGAATACTAGGCTACATATCCTAACTGACACGGTGGTGCGTAAAAAAACCTTTATATTTTTTTAAAGAATACCACTTATCCTAACTGACATGGTTGTTGGGCCTATTATGGCGATGTGTGAAAAAAACCGTTATTTTTTTTAAATAGTACTTCAAACCTTAACTGACACGGTTGTTAAGTCTAACATGGTGATGCGTGAAAAAAAACCGTTATTTTTTTTAAAGAGTACTCAAACCTTAACTGACACGTTTGTTAGGCCATGGTGATGCGTGAAAAATCTTTATATTTTTTTTAAAGAATACTGCATAAGTTAACTAAAATGGTTGTTAAGCCTAACGCGGTGATGCATTAAAAAACACCTTTATTTATTTTTAAAAAAATAGTATTCCAGAACCTAACTGACACGGTTGTTGGGCCTAATACGGTGATGCAGGAAAAAAGCCTTAATTTTTTTTAAAGAGTACTCCATAACTTAACTAACACGGTGGTGCGTTAAAAAAACCTTTATTTTAAAAAAGAAATACACCATAACCTAACTAACACGGTTGTTGGTCCTAACACGGTGATGCGTGATCTTTAATGTATATTACGATTGCGGGCAAAGCCGTGACGGTTAACAGGTAATCATATATTTCTGAAAGTTTGTTTTTGTTTATTTGTTTGTTATTCAATCACACTTTAACTACTGGACCAATTGAGATTAAATTTGGTATGAACACGGTTTAGGTACCTGAGATAAACACAATACTATTCCAGTTTAATTGAATAATAGTGATTTTTTAATAATACTGTATTTTATTAAAATATGACAGGACCCTGTTTTAGAGTATCGAGTAGCAAAAATGAATATGTCTTGGCCGAAAACCATAAATCGTATAATATTGTAAATAGAAATATATTAAAATGAAATGATCTATTCTGATTTTGAAAATCGACTATACATTTTATAGCCTACATTATAATTGCAGGCAAAGCCGCAACGGGTAACAGCTAGTTCATATTATATTTCAGAAAGTTTGTGTGTTTGTTTGTTTGTTATTCAATCACGCTTTAACCACTGGACCAATTGAGATGAAACTTGTTACATATATGGTTTAAGTATCAGAGATACATATAGGCCTATTCCCGTTTTACAAAACGTCATTATACTACTTACCCAGCCCAAAATAATTATCAGTTTTTAGTTTTGTAACATCTGTTAACTATAGTTAGGTTTAATTACTGTTTACTGAACATGAGATTTAGGCACCTGAGATGGACATAGATCTAATCCAATTTTACAAATCTTAATCTATGTTTTATTTATTCCAAAATTATTGTTTTTAATGTTACATTTTCATCTAATAATCACAATCTGGTATTTTTCATTTAAGACTATTCAATGTTTTTAAAGCAGAGTGCAATATATATATATATATATATATATATATATATATATATATATATATGTATATATTATATACAATTTTATTAGGATACTTTAATTGTAAGGTAGTATACATATTTTTGTAATTACATTATATGAAAAAATGGTAAATATGCATTGCAGCATCTATTGGAGTTTTCGATATTTTTCTTACTAAAATGCTTTATTATGTGCCCAAAAGCAAGAATCCAAAATATGAAAGCAGGAGAAGTACGATAAAAATCGAAAATAAAAGTGACCAACATAACCTCAAAATTGCTACCGGCGAAAATCGGTACCGTGTTGTACTGATTTTAGACGTATTTTTATTGTTTTACTGATCTACAGATCAGTAAAACAATAAAAATACGTCTAACACGGGTTTGGGTGATAGGAAACCCATTTTTTAAAAGAATAGTGGATAACCTAAGTGACACGGTTGTTAGGCCTAACACGGTGATGCGTGAAAAAACCTTCATATTTTTTTGAAGATTATTTGGCTACATATCCTAACTGTCACAGTTGTTAGGCCAAACACGGTGATGCGTAAAAAAACCTTTATATTTTTTTAAAGAATACTAAATATCCTAACTGACACGGTTGTTAGGCCTATCACGGTGATGTGTGAAAAAACCTTTAAATTTTTTAAAAGAATACTAAGTATATTAACTGACACGGTTATTTGGCCTAACACGGTGATGTGTAAAAAAACTTTTATATTTTTTTAAAGAATACTACATATCCTAACTTATATGATTGTTGGGCCTATCATTGTGATGTGTGAAAAAAACCTTAATTTTTTTAAAGAGTATCCAACCTTAACTGACACGGTTGTCAGGCCTAACATAGTGATGCGTGATAAATCTTTATATTTTTTTAAAGAGTACTCCATAAGCTAACTAACATAGTTGTTAGGCCTAACACGGTGATGCATTAAAAGAACCTTTATTTATTTGTTTCAAAAGAGTACTCCATAACCTAACTGACACGGTTGTTGGGCCTAATACGGTTATGCATGGAAAAAACTTTCTATTTTTTTTAAAGAGTACTCCATAACTTAACTAACACGGTGATGTGTGAAAAAACCTTTATATTTTTTTAAAGAGTACTACATATTCTGACACTGTTATTGGACCTATCACGGTGATGCGTCAAAAAAACTTAATATTTTTTTTTAAAATACTAGGCTACATATCTCGACACGGTTGTTAGGCCTAACATAGTGATGCGTGAAAAATCTTTATATTTTTTTACAGAATACTCCATTAGCAAACTAATATGGTTGTTAGGCCTAACACGGTGAAGCATTAAAAAAACCTTTATTTATTTTTTTTAAAAAGAGTACTCAAAACCTAACTGACACGGTTGTTGGGTTAAACGGTGATGCAGGAAAAAATCTTAATTTTTTTTAAAGAGTACTCCAAAACTTAACTAACACGTTTGTTGGTCCTAACACGGTAATGCATGATCTTTAATGTATATTATGATTGCGGGCAAAGACGTGACGGGTAAAAGCTAATCATATTATATTTCTGAAAGTTTGTTTTTGTTTATTTGTTTGTTATTCAAATACACTTTAACTACTGGACCAAATGAGATTACATTTGGTGTGAACACGTTTTAGGTATCTGAGATAAACACAATACTATTCCAGTTTAATTGTATAATAATTACTTTTTAATAATACTGTATTTTATTAAAATATGACATGACCCTGTTTTAGCGTATCGAGTAGCAAACATTGATATGTCTTTGCCGAAAACCATAAATCATATAATATTGTATATAGCAATATATTGAAATGACCTATTCTGATTTTGAAAATTGACTATAAATTTTATTGCTTACATTATAATTGCAGGCAAAGCCGCAACGGGTAACAGCTAGTGGATTTATAATTCATGAATATTTTAATTTTATTTTTGTTTAAAAGTAACAAAAATGTCATTAAATCTGTTGATGAAAATGTTTATCTTAGTACTTGGTCATCTACGCATTTTTTTCAGCAAACATATTGTAGTGTTATAAAGATTACTATAATAAATATAGGTCGCCATAAAATCCTACCCTAGAACGGTATAATATGCTTGTCTACACGTCGATGAGGATATAAGAAAATCGATAGATGTAATTTAAAGATAGGAAGTACTGAAAAGCTGTAGGGATTTAAATCTAATACCGACAAGACGTGGCAATTCTGTGATAAGATAGGCTGCATAGACAAACTGAAGCACCTGCTAGGCTATGTTTGCGAGCGATAAGTGGAATACGAGTTTTGTCAGTGTGACGTCACATGATATTGTTTGTACAAAATGGGATTTCACGAACGTCTCGTATCTGTGCTGCGTAAGATTTTATACACAGATCGTTAAGTCTGTGAAGAGATTGTTGATGTGCGCAGGAAGTATTATATTACGCATCCTATTCGTTCTAGTGGCGAAGCCAAATCTATCATCCATTCGAAAAACATTATATTCAATTTTGTTTACGTAGTTAATACACATAAAGTACGAGAAGAATCTATGTTTACATAAGCCAACAATGTATACAATTTATTGATAGGCTATGTGTCAAATTTGGAAATTGAATAAAACGGGTAGCGGAAGTGCTTGACTAATTTTAGAGAAACATTTTAGTTTATTAAATAGGCATAAAATAACTTTTTTTGTTATTTGAAGGCGAAAAGCACATTGAAGAGGATATTATCGCCTCCCTAAATGTAAGTGTGAGTGTAAAGTGTTAAAGTCGTAAGTGTAAGTGTGTGTTAGACTCGGATACCATAAGGGACGTCTAAATCCTCTCAGTAGGTGCAGCTAGTCTGCACCCCTGCAGGTTGGCATAAAATAGGTTGGCATATCAATAGTTAACCACATTTAAGCTTGGATTAACCAACAGATTTTGTCATGTAAAAAGTTCAGATTTGAAGAAAACTGAAGTATTTTTATTGTAATTTTACTTAAGCCGCCTCGGTGGCCTAGTTGATAGCATACTAGGCTTTCACCCCGAGGACCCGGGTTCGATTCCCGGCTAGGGCTTGGCATTTTCATACGCTATAAATCATCCCATCGTCTGCATTAGCCCAAGTGTGCACAATAGTCGACGTTAAACACAAAAAAAAAAAAAAAAAAATGTAATTTTACTTTCTTTACTGGATATTAATCACTCGTTAAAAGTGATAGTAAAATAAAAACAACTGAGAGATTTTAACAATCTACAAATGAAACTAAAAAATCGGCCTAAAAACTAATATAATTATAATTTATCGAATTTAAACTGTGTAATTTATCTCTTTATTTATTAAAAGAACAATGTAATAAATTAGAGATCACGAGTGCTATCACAAATTATTTAATGTTAGACCTTCAATAAAAAACAGTATTTTTTAAATATATAAACTACAATAATTATGTACATAACTGTAATAATAAAATACAAAAGTTTACACTATATCAGTGTGAGACATACAGTAAGTTCATCACCACTACACATTAAGAAAAACTGAACACACACACATAAATAGTTAACGTGCACTTTTATGCTAATTAGCTATTCTCAAAGCTACTTACTCGTACTTTATTTAAATGCCACATCCCACTCCTAACTAATTTGTTGTTGCGTGATTACACCGTCAGTTAATAGTGGAGGCTTCTTTCTGCGAAGACACGTAAAGCAAGTTGCTGTAATGATGCAATGGATAACTCGTAAAATAATCCTAATTTTACATTCGAAATAAAGTCCTCAATTTAAATTTTATATCTGTAATAACGACGAATATGTGTAACTTTATACGGTTGGGCTTTGGAAACGTAAGTTCATTATCACATTGCCTTCGCAGCTAGTCAGAAAATACGCCACTGTTTTTAAAATAATTAAGTGTTTAGTATTATACAAAAAAATAAAGTTTGGTGATCTTTCAAAAATTTGTTAGCTCTCAAATTTGGTGCCATTTTTATTTCAGTGAACTAGGGAATTACAAAAAAATACTGATTTTGGAAATGAAATTTATGGAGCACACTGTCAAAGTTGTTTTAAGGAGAAAATGATTTCTTTGCCTGTACTTTCAAGGTGTGTGCTTATCAACTTTTATTGATCATATAAACCAATTTATTACAAAAAAGGATTGAAAATTCGTAATACGAGTCCAAAAAAAAACCTTTCAGATTTGATCTGTCAAACGTAAGGCTGAGGTCAGAAGATGTGTACATTGAGTGTTTTGTATGTGTAACTGACAAAACTATAACCTCAGGTAAAGCAGTTGTCTGTCTGTCGGTGCATGTGTTCACCTGGAATACTAAATTTGTTATTCACTAAATATAACCACAACACGATCGGGACATAACAACCAAATATATCAATGTATTTTCTACGTAAATTAGACATATCGGTTTTGTTTACGTCACCATCGCGACCTTGTTGACTGGATAAACCAATAACCACACCATGTAATCTTGTGGATTACACGATAAAAGTATTAACCGTACACTAACAAAAATATGGTCCTTATAAGCTTTTAAAAAGTTGATCGATGGTGGATATTGATTAATTCAGAATTTTATGAATTTCGGACATCAAAACTGAAAAGTGGGGGAAACGTTCTGAATAATTCTGAGCGTATACGGGCGAGCGTCAATATTCCCAACTTACTTCAAAGCACTGTCACGGTAAACATCTTGCTTTTAGTTTTATTTATTTTTTACTTCAAGTGTGGTATGGTACTTTCAATTAGTTAATACTCAGTTTAGTCCACGTTGCACTTCAGTCAAATTAAAAAATAACGATTTATTACTGACAATTTTGATCTTCTCGATAAAGTTGTTAACTCTCGTGTGGAAGAAACCGATGGCCTTGGCCACTTCACAGAGCAGTAAGGACTATGCCCTGAGAAATTTTAATAATCTACAGCCGAAATGAAAAAAATGGTGTAAAAATAATATTTATATAACTTAATCTGTTTAATTTATCTTTTTATTAATTAAAAGAACAATGTAATAAATTACAGATGTTGATCACGTATTCTATCACAAAGTAGTTAAAAGTTATACCCTAAATAATAAAGTCAAGACAATATAGTCGAAGAAATTCAGCTCAATATTACCTAAATCTCTTTTCCCATACTGAACGCCAAAACGAGAAAGTGCCACAAGTTATAGGAAAAAATTGAAGACGATTACCGCATCTAAAATGTCGATCCTCTCTATGTATTTTTTGTGTGTCAAGCCTTGAGAAGTTTGAGAAGCAGAAACCGGGGAACAAGTGTAGGACAGTTGAAAATATTTCCCCCTTTTCTTCAACCATTGTTTTATCTCTCGTATACGTCTCATTGGAAGAGTAGATAATATGAGATAACCTCAAAGTGTCAAAATAATAGAAGAACTACGTAGTATTTGATTTGATCATTCCACAAATTCCATAAATAACTGAACAAAACCATAAAATTTCATAAATTCATCCAGTTTAATCATGACAGGTTAAACTGACAAATATTATTGACAATATTTTTGTAAATAATTTGTACTGCGCAAAATTATTGACAAAAATATTGTGAATAATCTTGATTCTGTATTCCATTGAACAAGCGAGGCAAGGTCTCTGTTTCAACTCGACGGTTCGGCATTTGGTTTGTGTATTTGTTTGGTTTTTACGCAGTTTTAGCCAAACTATTGACCGGATGTTTTGAAATCTGGTACAAAGATATCTTGCATAAAGCCCAAATGCATAGCTGTATTTACTTCCGCTTTGATGGCGGCCTCAAATTTAACGGACATTTTTGGCCAAACGCACTGACCGATTGTTTGGAAATTTGGTACTGAGGTACCTTGTATAAAGCCCAAAAGACGTATACAAGCCCATTCACTTACGTTTCAAAACGACGATCTCTGATTCAACATTGAGTGTGTAGTTGCTAGTTATTTTCTGTAATATTGGCTGAAAGGCAATACCTATCATAACTTTGACCGATTCATGAAATGAGTATATAAGTTGGTCCATTAGAATGTTTCATAACTTACGGTTACCAGTTAAATTTACGGGAAAATTGACTAGTACTGTCGTGGAGCACTCTGTATATTAATTGAGAATATACAGCGTGGTCTAGTGTTCTTTGAACTACTAGCATTAAAACTGATTGATTTTAATGTATTGTCAGTAATCTATTGTAAATAGATCGTGTAAGGGACACTTGAAAGTTGGCCTGATTTAAGGTTTCAAAAAAAAGGTGCTGTGTGTACACTATGGTGGTTATTCATTTTACGGCTGTGAATATTCATATTGAGTTTTTATTGTAAAATTCACAATTATATATATATATATATAAATGTTTTCGCATTAAAATATTATTTTATTTTGTGTCATTAACATCTATCACCTTGAAATCTTTGCTCCAACCTTACTAGAGTGATAGCAGAGAGCCCTGAATTATTTAAATATTTGTTTTCGTTTTTCTGTTTCAGGTAATTAGTTAAAGCAGAATCCAGTGTTTTCAGTAAGTAAAGAAAACCCTTTTTTATTTCAGTACAATTCAACAGTAACGTATGTCCACTGAATCATTCGTTTCAGTGTTTTCTTTAACAGAAAACTAATTGCAGATACAATTTCCGTTAAACCAGCTACATCAAACGTTGTAATTTAAAAACATATATTTCTATCAGTGAACAATGTTTTATTTCTGAACACTTTTGTATTGAACTATAACACTATCAAGCTATATTGGAGAAAAACAGGAGCGAGGTGTAGCTTCTCACAATTGGATAGGCAACGGAAAAAACGGAGAAGAAATTTCCGTCAGTTGCCAATATTTGATTTATTCTTTGATTATTTCTCTAGTTCATTTATTGTTGATCTCCTGTTCATTCAGAACATCCAAATTATTTTTTGAAAAACAACATAATTTAAACGGACATATTTTGTCGTAATACGGATGACGTTTACTTTTTGTTTGAAGAATTAGACTTTAAAAAAAATGTACAGTTCTTGAACAGTTGGCAAAATATGGAAAACCAAAAGGTCAAATGTATCTAAAAGCAACTTTTTATCGGAAGAAAACGAAAAATTTTAAATAATATCTATATAAATTAATTCCTTTATTTTGTATTAAAATTTCTGTTACTTATTATTTCTGTTTTTTTCATTAATGGAGGTTTTGGATGGAGGAAGAAAAGTGCAGGCGTTGTGTAGTCATCCGGATCGGCGAGGCGCTTATCCGGTTTGGAAAGCAAGAAAATCATGTGTTGGTTTGTAGTGTCTTTCTAATCCTTTTTTATAAGAAGTTAGTGTAGAGTTGACGGAGAAGTAATAGCTTTGAATAGTTCTGTGATAGTTTTGCGTGTCCTAATGATTGTTCATCCTCGATGTTTTACTGAACAGCGATTTTGCATCTATACTTATCCTGAGATTCATGGCAGGAACTATTGTAAAATCTATTGTAAAAGAAAAACAAGCAGGGTGAAGGAAATGTACACGGGAGTTCGAGTTGGTGCGCCGGCAGTGTTACTTAAGCTGAATTATAAAAATCTAGCGTACTTACAACTGAGATGCGCGTGAACGAATAAGAAGTTTTCGTTACGACAGTGTTTGTACTATGGTTCGCTGTTGAAAGTTCGGATAGAAGTGTTGAATCTGGCGTAAATGTATTGTTGGTATTAAGGCCAATAATCAAATTACTCAGGTTCTAAGATGTTCAAAACGAAAAACGGTTTCATTTGAAATCAAAATGTAGACCCAGTGGCTAACATAACTAAAACAACAGTCAGTCTGTTGCGTCTCTGAACTGCGCACTATGTTCGTGGGTTTGAAACTGCATTAACCGCCGGAATCTTGACGCTTTACGTTAACATTGATCTCTGAACATTAACGGGAATGCCTCTTTAACATGCCATTTTAATCGAAATGGCATTACGTATTTAAGTAAAGAAAAAAAAATATAATCAATATTTTTAATTAAAACTTGTGTTTTCGAATAATGAAGGAAATTCAATACAAGAGCAACAGAACTAAATTTAAAATTATAATTTAATTTTAATACTGAAATTTCAGATTTTATAAAGACCTTCATTTTATACAAAAATTATTAAAATAAATCTTTTATCGAGTTTGTCTATTTGAGGTACCAATAGGTGTTTCAAAACATTGAGACATAAGAGGTCTCAGTTTTTATGAATAACCTTTATTTATAAGAGAGAAAATTAATTCTTTTAAGTTAGTATCTGGAAAATTTGTTAATAATAAGGAAAAATATACTATTTTTCGATATTCACAATATATCATACAGTTTTATACAGTTTCTATTACATAATTCTTCAAGTGTTTCTACTTTAGAAGGAATACATTTGCTGTAAATTGTTGTCTTATAGAGTTAAAAAACGTTTAAAGTGAATGTTTTCATGTTTTTATAGCCTTGTAATTTATTTTAATATGTAGTGCTTTAATGTTGTAGATTTCATTTTCAAATTCTATTAAAGAGTACAAATCAATTATACCAGTGTGACGACCAGTGACCACATACTTCCTATATTTTAATGTTATACGCTTTGAAATGACCATAACTCATAACAAGACAATCAGTTTAATTCGCCAAGTTTAACAATTTAGAAAATTTGGTCGCCGAGTTGCCACTACAAATGAAATTACTTCAGGGAGATAATATGAACGGCTGATTATGAAATTCCTCATTTCGGAATTTGAAGATTGCTATCTCTCATATTTGTTGCAATTAATTTCAATCACAGTTTGGCTTCAGAGTGAGATTGCGCTAAGCTCTAATTGGGTGAATTGGGCGACTGTGTGTATTGCTTAGGTGTTCAAAAGGAAGGGGGCTTAGTATATTCATAAAATGCAGTAGTTAAAATATTTAATAACTTTAACTTAGTGTTTTTGATTTTAAATAAACTTGTAAAAGATTTAGTTTAACAAAAATAATCCAGTATGACTGTCTTGATCTTTACGTAGGTCTATTCCACTCTTAGGAAACTTATTTACGCTTTGTCGATTTTCGTCAAATATTGGTAGATATACTGGAATTTTCTCTATTTTCATTTGAAATTAACATAATTATTACAGTTACGACGAAGATTATGTTTGTTTTTTCCATTTAATTTCCACCATAGGTTTCTTTTAATTCAAATTACGATCACTGATTTGAGTTGTGCTTATTCACTTATCAGAAAAAGAAAAGAAAATATGATTTTATGATCAGAGAAATTTGGAATCTTATCCTTTTATTTTTTTAAATCTACCAATAATGTTTTTGAAAACAGCGATCTACATGTCATAATTGTAACAATAAAAGCTGTTGTTATTTTGGTAAGTATTTTTATCACGAAAGCGGTTCGAATCTTTTTTTAATAAGAATGATATCAAAGTATAAGAAAAAAAATCAAACTTAATTTTCGACTAACTTTAAAAATCATTGGATGTAAAGATTATGGTTTCGAAGACGGATAAATTCTTCAAAATTTTGGGAAGAGATATTTTCTAAATGAACATTTATAATACTTCCCATAGCGAGAAATTAAAATTAAGATTATACATAAAATAAATGAGTTTTATTGGAGAATTTCCATTGGAAAATGAGCCAACATAGCTGCCATCCTGGTATCCAATCCAGTTATCTAGATCAGTTTTTGAAAGATTATCAAAATTATGTGTGTGTATGTGTGTGTGTGTGTGTGTGTGTGTGTGTGTGTGTGTGTGTGTGTGTGTGTGTGTGTGTGTGTGTGTGTGTGTGTGTGTGTGTGTGTGTGTGTGTGTGTGTATAATGCGTGTGCGTGCGTGCGTGCGTGCGTGTTTGTATATATACATACATATATATATAATGCGTGTATGCGTGCGTGCGCGCGTGTGTTTGTATGTGTGTGTGTGTGTGTGTGTGTGTGTGTGTGTGTGTGTGTGTGTGTGTGTGTGTGTGTGTGCGCGCGCGCGTCTACAATTTGATTAAAATTGGCAGACAAATCCATTTAAATAATAGCTTGGTCAAATTCGTTGATCGTTGAAAAGTTTCAAAATGGCGGAAATTTCAAATCTTGTAAAATTTAAATTTCGTTTCTTACATTTAGATATAATTTTAGCATCAAAATATTAACACCTATATTGATTAGCATTTTCAAAATAAATGATTTTGACGGCGGTCAGTGTACGGTAATTTGAAACTTTAGATAGTTATATAAACAGATTTTGAATTAAGAATTTCTATAAGGGCATGACAAGAAATATATTTTAGGAAATTCACTCCATCTCATCAGTGAGATAGCTGCCTGCCGCGGTTATTTTTGTAACAATTCCCTAGTGACGTCATGTGTTGTGTGATTAGAATTATTCCCACGAAACAGTTGTAATTAACACCCGGACTTATATACCGGTCCCTTGACCATGGGGGTTGCTGAAGGGGGTGTTGTCATGATGGATTGCTTATGTTTCTTGAGTAGTTATAAGATTGTATAATACAAATGAAATGATTCTAGTCTTTTATTTTCAGCTTAGGTTAGGCGTGGTGTTTTCAAAAAACGATGTTAAATACAAAAAAAAAATATTGTATTTAAATAGCGGGCCCACTTCGAAAATTGAGTTTTCTTCTAAACTTAGCATTTTCTAACTGCCTATTACAGTCGTAGCGGCAAAAAGAACAGAACTAAAATATTAGATGAAAATTAACAAAAGCGATATTTTCCAACAAGATACCTTGTCGTGTATCTTTCCAAATAAGTCAGCTGTTAGACTGTTATGTTGAATTATAATTAATTGTTTATTCTTTTATATATTTTAACATTTTTTGTCATTATCTTTATAGCCTAAAGTCATTTAAAACTGTCACCACCGATTCACAGCTCTGAATATTAAAGTGAAATTTTTTTAATGCAAACAAAAAACAACCCTTATCTGTGGCCCACACGTTGCTTACACTTTCTTCCGTCACCCCTCATTATCTGTTTTTGCTTGTTCAGCGGCGCGGCGTTACAAAAGTTTCCTTTCGGATTGCCTCTTCTATTGTGTTTATTTTCGCTTTTTAAAATATCAGAGATTTATGCGTGACCTGACGTAATAACACCCCCCTCAAATCTACGTTAATCTATGTTTACACTGCGGCGATTGTTTCGTAAAAAAACCTACAGTTTTTGCCATCTTTAGTCTGTATTATTCTAAACAAAATTCTGGAGCACTTTTGTCTTGTTCGTGTAATACTTATGAACGTATAAATGAATTTGTAGAATTACTATTGTACCGCAACCTTTGTAGATCTTCATCAGGCCTCCTTTCTATATGCTATGCTTGAGATGCTGAGTTATAGCGCCTTCTACAGTCCTAATATTTTCATAACGTCTAGGATTTGGATGGGAAGGGGGTAGCTCTCATAATTCGTGACTTTTAAGTTCCTTATGATGGTGCTTTCTTTCAATTTCACTTTCTTTTGACCCTTTGTACTGAGGGTTTGCTCCATTTAGCCAAGCTGTGAGATCCTCCTTCTTCTATTTTACATTCTTACTTATGGGAACACCCAAAAGTAGCTAAGATGAGCTATGTCCATGCAGAGCCCTGTATGCATGGATCGCTAACACTGCGAGTAATCCCACGGCTCCGTTTGATACACCACTAGACCGGTGTCATACATTTCATCAGCATGAGTCTCTTTACACTTTAGAGTTAGCCAAGCTATATACAGTAATGAATTTGTGTGTGTGTGTGTGTGTGTGTGTGTGTGAGTGTCGTGAATAGATGAGTGAGAATAGAGTGAATAGAGTGTATGAGCTAGAGGACTTTTGGATTGTCTCCGTTGGAGATTATAAATATCTAAAAACAATATCTTTGCTTTCTTTTAATAAACGAATATTTTCGTATTTTAAATATTTAAAATGTTAATTAAAGCATTTTTTTAAAGCTTGTAATGAAATTATATTTTGAACTTGAATATATTTTTGCAAGTAAAAAGAATTTCGAGTGACCGTTATTTTAATACGGACGGTTTTTACCCTTTAACAAACTTGTCCGAACTATTATGAAAAACAATATCTCTGTTGGGAAATACAAACGTAGTACATATATACATATGTTATAAATACTGTATATATAAAAATATGCAACTAAAAGAAATACACAAATAATAATCATGACAGAAAGCTTATACAATAGTCGGATGTTAAAAACAAAAAAAAGAGAAAGCTTTTCAAAGTTTTAATGGGGGTACACACGTTTCTTGGAGGTTCGCTTGTATTGGTCGCTATTAAGGTAAAGTTTACGGTAAAGCAAAAAAAAAAAAAAAAAAAAAAGAAAAAGAAAAAGAAAAAAGAACTTTTTTTGGCGATAAACCACATTATTATCACCCGCAACAATAGATTATTTTTTAATTTGAAACAATCGATGTTAGTAATCAGGCGTTCGCGAGGAAACATAACGTCGCACGTAGGCTATAGACTTTTGTTTTTGGCGCATTCCTTTGTCAGATATCTGTGATAAAAGCTATTTTATAATATACTGTAATCTTATATCTCTTGTAAAACGTTTGTACGACGGTATTTATTTTATAAAATATCAGAAGTTGGCAAAACGTTTCATAAAGTATTTGATCAAAGATGTTTGACAAAGAATAGCGATTGTCAAGAACCACTAAACATTATTTTCTACGATTTCCTTTTGGAATTCAAACCGGGTTAAAAGGCCGCTTTGAATACAGTATCTACGGCTTCGAGTGGGCCACTTAACCGAAGTTCCAGAACTCAGTTCAACTTCTACAAAGGCATTATACGATTAGTTGGCAATCCATTCATACTTGGGAATATTTTCGAATAATAGATTTGAGACAAATATTGTTCCTAATAGTTTTAACGAAGCGAGGAATTTAAGTTTTGCAATGTTGGCAGCATTATGGGCCAAGTTGTAGTAGCTCTTTGTAAACTTCAGTAACTCGAAACTGTGTAACAATGGGTTGATAGCCTTAATTGTGAGTAAGTATCGGTTTGTAATGATTTTATATTGTATTCGTAACTTCGTTTGGAAATACTGGAGTTGAATTTATCAAAATAGAGACACTAGGCTTAATTGTATTCAGGTCATTTGTGATGTCGCCTTACACCATTATTTAGAAAAAAAACAGATAATTTAATTTAAAAAAGATAGGTTAAAAAATTATATTTAACTTTTTAAATTGATTTAAAACTCCAAAAGGATAAATTACAAAAACTAAGGGCTGCACTCAGCTGTCTTGCTTTGGAAGCGAATTTCCAAGAAGTATTTTTGTATCTAAATCTTTTTTGCAATTTTGATTTCACAGCCATAAACAATATTAACTGTATTAGTATTTAAAAATTTCAAATCGCATGGAAAATAAGAAAATAAAAACTGATTGTCGTCAAATTAAATTTATTAATTTCAAAGGATTTTGAAAATTAAAAATCATGCTATGTAGTTTTATACGCTGGTTACGACGGTAAAAAAAAAAATTATCGAAATTGTTGTGAGTGAAGAAAGGGTTATTAAACGTTCCTCGAAAAAGAAGTATAATTACTTCCTTTTATTTTATTTTATTTATAACTTGCATTGTGAATAATATTAAATGATAAGGCATTAAAAAATTAAATCTAATTTATTAAAAGTATGAGTACTTTTAAATGTACCAAAATAAAATGTTTGTTGATTCAATTACAAAACAAACATTTTTGTTTATAATATTGAATTACAAAATCGTTTGTACTGGCTTAATTTTCTCAACACACAAAGTATACTGATCGTGAAAAAAAATCGCTATTATAATTTTGAATTTATCAATGTCCAGAAGCATCTAGTCCAAAAACATGGTCGTCTGTCCTCTGCTTATCAGTAGTGTTGCTACTGCGCATTGATGGTGAAAATTGATTTGTTTATGTCTCGGGAACATTAAAAAAAATTTCCTTTTCTTTTTTTGTCGTAAATATATTTAAAATTGTGTTGTTGGAAATACGACTCTATAAAGATTTTTCGCTCAAATGTACACTAATGTGTATAAGTACAAAAACAAAATGTATTAGCTGGAATATCCTTGGATTTTGCAGATCGGGAGATATCGAGAAAAACGTGAATAATTGATCAAAATCAATTGGTTAAATTTAATTCGAGTTTAATCATATTTAATCAGTCACGTATATTGACTTAGAGTACATAATAAAATCGCATCACATAGCTGTCTCGCTAACGTGATAGAAGCGATTTTCCAAAAGTATTTTTAATTTTCTCATTCCCTTTTGGAATTCTGCTTTCGCTTTTATAATCAGAATTCAAATATGCATACATTAGAATCATAAAATTTCAAATTACATTAAAAATACAAAAATGAACCCTGGGCACCGTCAAAAAATGTCTTCGTTCCAATGGATTCTGAAAATTCTAATTGATAATTTATGCAATTTTCAACGCTGATTACGATGAGAGAATGAAGCGATATTTAAAAAATAAATAAGGCAAAATAGTTAAAAAAATATAAATATTTGAAATGACCGCCATTTTGAAACTGTTGAACGAACCTGTCCAAGAAATTATTACCATAATCAACTTTTGAGCCAAGTTTGACTTAAACAGGTCCAAAATTGCGAACATGAGCGTGAAATAAAATAAAATGTAACGAATAATGAACAAGTAACCCAATGGCTAAAATCGGTCGCGGGTCTGGGTGTTACCATAATGGCTGCTCAAATAATTCAGTTTTCCAATGGAAATTTGCTAGTAAGTTAGTGTTGCAAATTAGGAATAAAATATTTTGACATTTTCCGAGTAAATCGAAAAATCTGTCGTTAGGTTTGTTTTTTTATTAAAAACTTGATTTATTTCAAATGAAACATTTAAACTCAAACACTGAGTTTAGTTAATAATCTATATATACGATCAAAATTTGAGCGAAATTGGATGAACTGAATTTTGACAAACTATCTTCAGTTTCAGAATTAAATTTTGGAGCAAAATAGGAAGACATAGGCCTAAAAAAGTTTTGTGCACTAAAATATTAGCGTACTAAAATACAGGCTTCAGGCCAGTAAATTATTTTTCTGTTCAATTCGAAGTGTTCTGTTACAAACACCTCATAATGTTTTCTAAGCTAATAGGATATAGTTTTCTGGGTTCAGTGGTCATTCTGTTAAGACTAAAATTGCGCACCTCATGGTCTTTGGTTCGAGACTTGCATATATTTCAATAATCACTTTAGTTGTTTATATCCCTCGTAAACAAATAAACAATTATTTCAATATTAACAATTGACCTAAAATTAATAACGGTTTACTTGTTACCACTTGTAATATTTGTAAACAATACCAATAAACTTAACCTCTGTTGAAAGAGTAGTTTATTACCCAGCTGTAGTGTGAAATCAGCTGTTTGCGTGCACATTATCTTCACATCCGCACACCGTATCGTAACAATATTTCCGTTTCTACATTTAAAAAACAGACCGATCATTAAATCAAAAAATAAAACATCCGACAGAAAAGTACAAATAAAATAAACCAAATCTAACCTAAATCTTCTTAAGCCTGGTTAAAACGAAAATTATATTACCAACACATTGGCTTATAAAAAAACCACCCTCATCCCGTTCACACCCCTTCTATACTGTCATTATTCTCACAGAATGCCGCCCTTCCCAGCGCTTTTCTCCCATAAATTAATTTTCCCAACACTTCAACTTTTTTCTTTCCATCGCAGACTCGACGTAAACCCTTACGGACGGGAACAATCGCGTGATTTTAGTACTTCGTGAAATAATTTGCAAAAACCAAAAATTTTAAGGAACGGATCGTTAATATTTGCTTTTGAGGACGTTTTAGAACGAATATTTTTATAAAACTTGATACTCTGACTTCGATAAATGGCCAGAGTATACAAAAAATTCAATAACTTGTTTTAAGTAGGCCCTAAGTATTATTATTGAACACACAATCGCTGCTAAACAACCTCACAAATAATAAAACACACACGCAGAGTAAGATGCTTCGTATAGTCAGAAAGAAAAATTGGTTTAGCCAAAATTTGCTTTCGTGAGTACAATCTTTATACAGTACTTACTTATGTTTTCTAAAGAAGAAGGAATTGTAGAACTTTCTCAATCAGCTTCTAGTGACGTCACAAGCAGAAAAGATAAATAAATACATAACAAACGAAAAGAATACCTGAAGTGCATACATTATACATGCATCACTACTTCTGTTTTGTTGTCATTCGTAGAACTTAATAAAACAGTATCCAGCGTTTTATAGAGAACACTATTTCTAGGTACATATTGTGTGCACGTTACATTCTTTGTTATGTTTAATACATAACATCTACATAATAGAAACTGTATTGTAATACGTAAAAGCTCTTTATACATTATTATGCTGCTACATAACTTTGTGGTTTATATTTAATGTCACACTGCATCCTGTAAGGTATTTACATGCTTGTTCATGTCTTATATAAAAATAAAATGAAGAAAACATTACTACAACCTTTTCAAATTTAATTAATTCCATAAGAAACTCTCTTTTTTACTTATATCAGTTAGACTAATGAGGACGAGAGATCAGTGATAACGGTAAAAGTAAAGCAACGGGAGTAACTGCTGTTCGAACTAACAGCCTTGAGGTGTACAGTCCAAGGACGCAGCGGACTGTCCGGAGGCTTAGCCACATCAGCCACAGAGCCGATATATATATATATATATATATATATATATATATATATATATATATATATATATATATAAAACCCCTCGAAAATTGACCTTGAGATTGGTGCTCATTTTAAGGTCCCTGGTATGGATGTTACTATAATGGCCGATCCAATAGCTCATTTTTCCAATTCTCTGAAAATCTATCCCCTGAAACGGTTTATTTTAATGTTCTTTAAAAGGTTAAAATGTGTTACTATATTAAGTAGATTTTATTGTGACTTATTGCGATTTGATTGTTACTTTCAATTAAATTACCAAGCGCGTGTTTTTGAAGTTTGTAGGCGTCTTGGTATCCTTTTATATTAGTACGGACCACTGAAAAGTTTATTTTCGGGATTTGTTTTAAATAATTATAAATGACTTACATGTTTAAATGTATTTTAAATATTAACAAGCTGACAATATTTTTGTTATTTACTTCTTATATATATATATATATATATATATATATATATATATATATATATATATATATAGCTAATTCAAAATAAATACATTGTCTATTGCTTTACATTGTATGTAGAAAACACTTGAGAGCAATAGAAAACATATTTTCATTTGCACCCATGAAATGTTGTCTTTTGTTATTTATTTATTTTATCCCGGCGAAAAACCAATAAGGTTATCATCGCCGTCACTCAAAATGGAAATGTAAAAAAAAACTTAACAAAATAAAAAAAAATATACATAATTTGTTATTTATACAAAAACCATGACGAATGTCCAAGTAAAATGTAGTACAGTAAATTAGAATATTTAATGTTTATCTACATTAATAAGTGTAGAAAACAATTGTGTAGCTTGATAAGTGAGTCATGTTGAATGTAAATGTAGAAATACATTCACTATTATAAAAAGCCTGCTTGATATTTGAGGCTAAAGTCCAAGTAATTGGACTATCTGCCGCTACGAACGCTGCACGCTACAAGGACATGGGAACGTCGTTTGAGAAAATAGTGTAATATAATCTGTTTAATTGTAATCGAGCACTGCCGCTAGCAGAGAGCGTTCACAAAGCTTATAGTACGTTTATTCAGTGTTTGTATCTGCTTGTTGCGGTCGGCGTGACTGGCGAGTGGCAAAGAGGTAAGTAATGACTTTTCTTCGGCTCCTCTGAAACTGATTAATTCTCTTTGTGATAATACAATTTTGTGTATTTCTTCTATTTTATTACTACTTGTGACTGATGAACAATTATTCAAATTCTCTCTTCACTTAACAAAGTAATTACTTTCAACAAAATCTCGTGCTCTATTTTACATTATATAAAAATGTTCTATTTACCATTATAAAAGTCGTCAACAAAGATATTATTCTGTCATTTACATAACTAGAAATAAAACTGCTATGCAGCTTATGTAATGTTACGATTGTGTTCTCTAGGTAATATGTAGGTCAGCCACGTTTTTTGTTGGGTAATTTGAACGATACATTTCTGAGCGACATCTGTGTGTTCTTGTTCAACAGGATAACGTCTGCTTAATATTTGAAACAGACTAAGAATTTAATATAACTTTGTAAATAAGTGTACTCTGTTTAATGTTACAATAAATACGCTTTGATTTACTACATAATAGAGAAACGTCCAATAAATATCTAGCTTACATAGCATTAGGTTTTTATTTATTTTATCGTAAAACGAAAGATAAAAAATTAATACGATGAACACAAAAAAATAATACTTTAATTTTGTTAGAAATATCAGTTTTCAGGTTCTTTAATAAAAATGTGTCCGGTTTTGTGTGTGTGTGTGTGTGTGTGTCCGGTTGTGTGTGTGTGTCCGGTTGTGTGTGTGTGTGTGTGTGTGTGTGTGTGCGTGTGCGTGTGCATGTGCGTGCGCGTGCGCGTGCGTGCGTGTGTGTGTGTGTGTGTGTGTGTGTGTGTGTGTGTGTGTGTGTGTGTGTGTGTGTGTGTGTGTGTGTGTGTGTGTGTGTGTGTGTGTGTGTGAAAGCAGCATATTACTGGTATTTTGAAAAAATGTTTATATGAGGAATTAAAAACTGGTATTTTTAAATCATACAATGTTCTACAGCAGTTATAATAATAGAAATTTTAAAGAACAATAAAAAATAAAACATTACAGCGTTCCATTCGACATATCGAATAGTGTAAAAAAAATCCCAAATCTGAAATTTAATAAAAAATGGCAGAAAACGTATTATGCAGTATTTTTAAATAAAGCGGATTCCCCAACTGTAACTGCAAATAAAACGGGAATACAATTTCAGCCTGAAAACGATTTCATATCTCGCTGAAATGAATTCATCCGACAATGAGCTGTTGCAACAATGGAAGAGGGAAATTTATCGTTGTAATGTTTGCAGTGAAAGCGGCCAAGTCAAAGCTACGGGGGTAAATTTAATGTTATTCCCACCGAGAGGAGGTAAATTCAGTCGCGTTGTTAATTTGTGTTAAAACTCAATATTTATTGTACTTACCTGTTCTTGGCGAATTTCCAATGCAAAATTAGCTATTGGATCAGCAATCGTGGTACGGTACAGAACCTGAACTACAAAATGAGAGCTGAGATCAATATAGGCCTAACCTGTAAAACACACACACACACACACACACATATACATAGCCTCACTTTTATTGAAGGGTCGTTAAAAATATATATACATTTTTAATAAAATTAAAAAAATATATTTTACCATCATAATCAGATTTAAAATCTGCAAAAATTAACAAAATTCAATTCCGCTCATGGCCTCGCATTAAAAGTGAAGGATAGTTGGTTTACAAACTTGACCTCTAGAAACGTAACTGTTACAACATTCAAAACGCTCTTTCATTATTTGAACCAATATTAAAATAACTTTAATATAAAACAGCAATATATTAATAAAATTGTTTATAATTCACATATATTATCAAAATTGTTGTCAATTAATGTCTGTAAAATAAACACATATATTAATTTAATTTTCAACTATACAAGGTAGGTGAATAGTATAAAAATGAAAATGACATTTTTTAAATCTTCTTGAAATTTGAAGAGTGATGCACATGTGGAACCTACTCGATTACGAAACTATTTTAGGGTGAGTTAGAAAATATTCGCATTTTAAAAATTAGGCCAACACTTCACAGAAAAACTAACCTTAGTTGCACCAGGTTTTATCTATGATATTCTGCAACGAAAGATTGGTTTGAACTGATACAAAATTCAAAATATCATAATCAAAGCGTTATTATTTATTTGCAGTTTACACAGTATGATAATAAGCTAACAATAATAAATAACAGTGTATAACTTCACTGTTAATTGTATTGTAAATGTATATGTTACGTGATGGACTTTGTAAAGTCTACATTTTGAAAAACCCCTGCAACTTATAAATGTCCTGTCACATAAAAAAATACTGCATAGCTGAATGATAGATTGGCAAATCTTTAAGCCCATTCATTATCGACGTGAAGTGACTGTACTCACAGGGTGAGGGATGAAGTGCGGGGTTACATACATCACTAGTCTACTACATTGCTACAAGAGGATAGACAAGTTATATACATTTTAGTTTAGATCTACGCACCAAATATAAAATAGAATAAAAAGTCAAACACATGCACCCTAGGCGCCTTGTTTTTTGTTTGTATATTGGGTACACCTAAAATATTCATTTTTGAAAAACTTTTATAAAATATTAACAAGAATGGAACAGCTGACTTCGATGTAGTCCGCACTAGCTGACTGAAAACACATCAAGCTGACTGTGCAGCTTGTGTCATCGTCTAAACAACACAGGGACTGAGTTGCACAATCTAGTTCCACTTACTGACACCTAAACATCCACGCTAAATACCCGTACTTCTGACCCGTCTTCCAAACAGCCTACGCCTGCGAACCTAGTTCATAATTCTCCTGTCAACTAATACTGACTTCTGACTGGTTCACAGTGCTCGCTTATCTCGGGTCTAGAATACGTTAGATTATTACGTTCTGCCCAGACATTACTGCCGATGCATCACTTCGCATCTCTCGCACACAATAGCTTCATCCTAATTGGTATGTTCTTTCTCTGGTAGTAACAATGAATTTATGGTAGTTTCCGCCATAATTTCGAGTAGGCTATAAATTCAGGTCGAAAATCGTTATTTGGCAGAATACCAAGGAGGACCAACCACCGCAGAACAACACCCGGGACTACCCTACAACACGCCACAACTTGCTCGAGAGTAAATAGGAGGAATCCGGCCAAGTTTTAACAAGACACGAATATACAGCACCTAAAATCCTCATGCTCGAGAATATTGAGCACCTAAAATCCTTACGCTCGAGAATATTGAGCACCTAAAATACTTACGCTCGAGAATATTGAGCACCTAAAATCCTTATGCTCGAGAATATTGAGCACCTAAAACACCCTGAAGCTCCAGAATATTGAGCACCTAAAATCCTCATGCTCGAGAATATTGATCACCTAAAATCCTTACGCTCGAGAATATTGAGCACCTAAAATACTTACGCTCGAGAATATTGAGCACCTAAAATCCTTATGCTCGAGAATATTGAGCACCTAAAACACCCTGAAGCTCCAGAGTATTGAGCACCTAAAATCCTTATGCTAGAGAATATTGAGCACCTAAAATCCTTACGTTCGAGAATATAGAGCACCTAAAACACCCTGACGCTCCAGAGTATTGAGCACCTAAAACCCTTATGCTCGAGAATATTGAGCATCCAAAACATTCTTACGCTCGAGAAGATTGTGAACGTAAAAATGCTTACGCTCGAGAAGATTGAGTACCTACTAATTCTTATACTTCAGAGAATATTGAACACTTAAAACATCCTTACGCTTAAGAATATTGAGCACCTAAAATTCCTTATGCTTGAGAATATGGAGCATTTAAAACAAACTCTCAATATTACGTTCGAAAATATTGAGCATCTAAAACATCCTTACGATTGACAATATTGAACACCTAATACATTCTTACGCTTGAGAAGATTGAGCACCTAAAGTATGTTGATGCTTTACTACTTTAGGAGTAAGCATAAAGCGTAAAACACATCCTTACGTTCGAGAAGAATGAGTGCCTAAAAATCCTTGCTTACATAAAGTGCGCAGCTATTTTAATTTAATAACGGAAAGGATCTTTTGGCGATGATGACTTTACGCGGGCAGCGAAATCACGAAACATTGATTTTCTCAAAGAGTCCAGTTATGACTGAGCCAAAAGCCTTTCCATAAAGTTAACCCTGAGCGAAGCCTTTAATGTATCCTAATGTCCTTTAATGGATCCTGTTTAATGTATACCGAGCTATCCGGTAGCAATGTAACTGTAAAAATTAACTACAAACTATTAAAGTCTACTTAAAGCGCTTTGTTTTTCTGTCGTTATCTAGTGTTTCGTAATATGTTAACCTAATTTTTAATAATAGATTAAATGTTTGGACATTACTTAAGCCCATTTTTTTCATAAAAGTACGATTAACAATCGAGTCACATGCAATATACAAAATTTATTTAAAATACACTGCGGTAAAATGAAATTAGAACTCAAACAGGTCAACTTTTATATTTTTCAATGGCAATAATCTGTGATGCGGCAAAAAGCGGTAGTGCCCTGTATTGTGAGAGGTATAACCTAATTTGTGCAGGAGCTTTGTATTAAACTAATCCTAGTGTAATAGTTTCAAAGCTGTATAATGTATTTAATGTATTGCAGCGTGATATAACTATAGTTTACTCTAACACGTTGTAGAAAAACAAAATCAATGACAGTATTGTAAATTTTCAATTACAATTTGCCGTTTGCAGGTTTTTTGGTATGAAATATGACAAAAACTGAAATTTCTAAAAAACTGTACGATTTTTTCCTTCAAACACATAAGATCTTGTAAAAAATATATTTCCAAATATTTGTGGATATATTCATTTTCGTTAAATTGGAGTTCAAAAAAGTGATTTATACATAGATGAAAAACGTTGCAAAATGTAAATAAAACTAACGATCAACAAAATTGACAAAATTTCGTTAAAATAGTTCCTGATATTGTATTTCACTTATAATAGTTTACGTGACTAAAATTTGTGAAATTTTTACTTTAATCAGCTCACCGACTAAGTTTACGTTTGGGAGTTGCAATACAAACTTCTACCGGATGTAGATAAGTTTACCGAACCAGTTTTAGACTAGAGTTGGTTACCTAATCATTCAATTGCTAGACGTCAGCTCACCGAACTAGATTACCTTTGGGAATTGATACAACTTTTAATTGCATTTGTACATAAGTAAGTTTACCAAATCAATTTTACATTGCAGTTGATTCACTAAGCATCCACTCAGTTGCTAATTAAGTCAGCTAACCGGACCAGATAACCGTTGGGAGTTGATCCAACTTTCCGTTAGACTAATATACAGATATGTGTGCCAAATCAGTTTTAGACCAGAGTTGATTACGTAAGCTTCCACTCAGTTGCTAGACAAATTTGCTCAACGAATTAGATTACCGTTATGATTTGATCCAACTATCCGTTGGACTAATATACCGATACGTGTACCAAACCAGTTTTAGACCGGAGTTGGTTACGTAAGCTTCCACTCAGTTTCTAAACAAATTAGCTCACCGAATTAGATTACCGTTATGAGTTAATCCAACTTTACGTTATACTAATGTACAAATACTTGTACCAAACCAGTTTTAGACCAGAGTTGATTACGTAATTTTACACTCAGTTTCTAAACAAATTTGCTCATCGAAGTAGATTACCGTAATGAGTTGATCCAACTTTTCGTTGGACTAATGTACAGATACGTGTGCCAAACCAGTTTTAGACTGGAGTTGGTTACGTAAGCTTCCATTCAGTTTAACAACAATAAGCTCACCGAACTAGATTACCGTTGATAATTTATACAATCTTCCATCAGACTGGTATACAGATAGGTTTACCAAATCAGTTTTGTACTAGAGTTGATTACTTAAATTTTCGATAATTTGCTCGGCAAATCAGCTCACGTAAACAGTTTCATACTAAAATTGATTATACATCCTATCAATAGTTTACTCAACAAATCAGCTCAACGAAGTATATTACCGTTGGGGTTGATTATTTAGTCATCCACTGGTAAATCGGTTTACCGAAAGATTTACCGAATGGGGTTGCTACTAAACCATCCATTCAGTTTCTCTACAAATCAACGACTGAAATTAAGTTATTTCAGGATTTGTTTCTTCTTTCTAAGCTTGTAATTCTTCCAGGAAAACTCATTAAAACACATAGATGCATCTATTGATTAGCTGCACCTATTGAGAGGATTTAGACGTCCCTCGCGGTACCCGAGTCTAACACACACACTTAAAACACTACACTTACGACTTTAACACTTTACACTTACACTTCCATTTAAGGAGGCTGTAATAGCCTTAATGTGCTTTTCGCTTTAAAATAACAAAAACAAACAATCTTTCAAGAAAATATTTTGTGTGTGTGTGTGTGTGTGTGTGTGTGTGTGTGTGTGTGTGTGTGGTTAAGTTAATTAAACAATTTCGTGTCATAACGCGAATTGTAGCCATACTAAACAGAGTGTTTTGACTCATTAAATAGTTTTCTACGAAATCACGTGTTAAACAGTCTTCCCAAGCCGTAGTTTAGTTAAATAAATTAAATCCAAGCAACTGTGAGGCACGTTACTTGACCCATGTAAGCAAAGCATAGAACTCAAATTACACAAACAGCTCGCTCAAAAAATCACTTTTTTTGTTCAGAACACTTAAAACAGCAAAATCAAATTTTTAATGCAATAACGAAAACATTTGGTTAATTAAACAATATAAATTAATTAAAGTAAAACTAAATTGGTCACTAACAAAATCTACAGTGCGGGTATAATGAAGGGTTTACAACACGGTGCTGGATGGAGAGTAGGGGTACTGTTGTTTACAGAATTTATTACTTTTATAATTAAATTGTAATTGGACGTTTTATTAGTATTACCAACATACTGACTATAGAGGAGGGAAGGTCATATTGTGGTACGTGGTAGGTTATACAGCTGGATCAGTTGCAAAATAGGGTAGGTGTGTTACAGTGAAATGTTTGTCTTTTATAACATACAGCTGCACTTTGTATTGTAAGCGAATTTCTGATTTTTCTGTATAGGACATGTTTTCAGATTTTAGGAATCCAAAAACAATGTAACCAATAAGTCCATCTGTATGTGTTTGTGTTTGTTGTTTCAAATAATTTAATTTGAATGCATTTTTGGTTTTGTTTTAAAACAAAAGCACATATTGTTTAAGGCGAACGCAAATAAACATTGTTTGTAAATACTATGGGCTATGACCCCAGTCTGCACGTTTGCAGCCACGTGCAGAGACAGTAACAGTTTTACCAAGCGGACCCCAATTTTGGAAATTTTAATTTATCCCTAGATTCCAAATTGGGACACTGTCCTTAGAGCAATGCCTGTATTTAGTTAAAAAGGATACGCACTAGTGGCAAGACAAAAAGGGTAATGGGTAACGAGGTGCAGAACAGCTTATGTACGCCCACTTGTCACAAGCATAATTGAAGCAGTCGGGGGAATATATATATATAATGTTTTAGAAATATATATTTATTACTTAACAATTAACAGTTATTAATAAACACCAAAGCTTTAAATCTGTAAATAAGTACGATTTTGTTAACATACGATTTATAGATTTAATCAAACTTAAAAAAAGCGAATTTCTCAATACATCTGTAATGATGTTTTCTCCCGACCCCTTCAATTAGCCCCGGTGGCTACCAAATGCGGATTGGACTACGTATTCAAAACCTAACTTATTTAATGTAAGTTCGGCCACTGAAAGCGTAACACAGCTCAGCGGAATGAAGCGGCATCGCTGGACTCTGACTAGTTAGGTTTTGCTTCCCCTACCACGCTGACCACGCCTCCAAACTTATTATTTTTCATTACCTAGGTTACCGTTGCATAGGTTACCGTTTTTAATCGTATTATTTTCTTAGAATCTGTTACAGTAGGTCTAAACATTAAAATTTAAAAATACAAACGAATCTTTAAATTGACTGAACTCTTCTTCTGGTTGCCGTTCGTCTTCATTTCGCTCATCACAGCTCCGTTCCGCATTCACTGATCGCACGGCCTTATTGTTTTCGACTTCACATTTGAAAGTAGTGTCGGTTCAACATGTCGAGTGAGTTAAAAGATCAAATGATTTGTTAGTCCTTTAGGCTCAATAATAGAAGAGAAAATTTGAGGTTAGTGCATGAATTCATGACAAAAACACAAAAAGACTTGGTTTTCTGAGTATCGTCAATTTATCAGGCCTCTTGAGAGACGGAAATAAATTTATGATTACTTTAGAATGTCTCAAGAAAAGTTTCATTAACTTTCGAATTTTATAAAAGTACTTGCTGAATATGCGATAAGTAACTTAACGACAATATATTTTTGAAACCAACGACATCGAATTTGTAAGCATTTTTCGAATTTTAAGGAAGGAGGCTTGCTTTATGTTATCTACTCGGAGATAGCCGTAGACGGACACCCACTCCTGGCAGCGAATAACAAGACGCGGAGCTCACAGAAGTCTAGGGACTTTCCTTCCAACTGTTACATGCTGCTCCTTGCCTTGAGCTAACTCTGTTAATGTATATATATTTTTTATGGAGAGGATATTGTTCCTGCACCGCAGTTTGGCTTGCCACTAGTGGGCGTCCACTTTTAAGCTACCACAGTTTTAAAATTTATTTCTTCATCTAACCACTACTCTTAGCAAATATCCATTGGAAAAACACCGACAGCTATCATTGTTACACAGAGTTGAGGTGTTGAAATTATCACCGATCCTGTTTCTACAATAAATTTGTGAGGAGTTGTTAAACATTATATAGGTATGTGAATATTTGCCTGTTGGTGAGTTTCACAATTTTGATCAGATTTGATTCAAACATGACAAAAAAATCTATTTCTAAAGTATCTGGAAAAAGTTTTTAACCCATTCAACCGTTTGAAAGTGGTATAACCCTGTAATATTGCACTATTTTTCAAAATATTACTTAAGCACAGTAATCAGTAGTGGTAAAATCTGCATAAATAAAAATTAAAAACCCTATTTTATAAAGATTTTAACAGATAAAATCTATATTTTTTAAAGTAAAACTAACGAACTATTTTCATCTGACATGATACGTGTTATTATTTTTTGGAAATTAGCTTTCATCTCGTCAGCGAGCCAGCTGCGTGCAGTGATTGTTTTTCATGGATTTAAACAATAACAATATAAATGCCTAATTTGGTGTTTAGCCGCTAGTGGAAGCAACCTTGATGAACACATAATCTTACACAGTTTTTCTACGGAACAAACAGGCTGAAGATGTTTTTCTTTTAAATTAAATATTTTATAAATACCTCTATGCAAAAAAAAAAATTACTGCAAAACTTAACAAAAAATGATTTCCTTCAAAAACACCCTTAAACCTTGATAAAACACGTTCAAGCGAAAATTATATTACCAACACATTCACTTCACGAACAAAAACAAGGCTCTCCCTTCTTCCCAGCCCCCACTGGCTGTCATTTTCATTATTCTCACTCCCTCCTCCCGTCACAGTGCCTTTCCTTATTTGAATTAATTTTAGATAATATATTTTTTTGGAGTACGTGAGCGTCTAACACGAACAAAGAAGGTTTCTTCTATAATTAAAATGCTACCGCCTTATTGTTAATAATGAAATAATCCTGGTACGCAGATATCTCGCTGATCTAATAAGGTAAGGTCCGCAATTCAAGTTATCAATAGTTGAATTTTACAATTATGAAATAAACTTGTAAAAACTAAAAATTAACTCGGATCGCTGTTGTTTTTTTCCTCACTGTATCTTGAATACAAGAAACAATTCTTTAAGGCACCACTGATGGACTGAATTTATTTATGTAAAATTAACACTTGATCAAAGTTTGAAGAAAATGTGATGTTTAGTCGATTTTTATACAGGCATATCCAGTAATTTCAAAGCTCTTTTAAAAAACCGTTTTTCGACTTTTAAGGGGTTGTTAATATAATATACATATATATATATATATATATATATATATATATATATATATATATATATATATATATATATATATATATATATATATATATATATATATATATGTATGTAATGTGTGTGTGTGTGTGTGTGTGTGTGTGTGTGTGTGTGTGTGTGTGTGTGTGTGTGTGTGTGTGTGTGTGTGTGTGTGTGTGTGTGTGTGTGTGTGTGTGTGTGTGTGTGTGTGTGTGTGTGTGTGTGTGTGAGTAGATTTTGGGTATGTCTTGGACAAGTTCCTTAACCAGTAATAAATTAGCATTTTCAAAACCCGTTGAAATTAAGAAGTTTAATTTGACGGTGATTATGGTTCATGTTTGTATTTTCAGTATAATATAAATGTTTAAAATGCTGTTATTCGAAGATTGTATTACTGATTATAATGGTAAAAATCAGGATTCTAAAAAGCTTTTGAGATAAACAAAATTACTTTGAAAATTTGCTTCATTTAGTTCAGCGATCAAGACAGCTGCGCTCGATTATAGAAAAAGTCGTTAAAAAAATGAAAAAATGGTTTTTACTTTTTTACCGGTTTATCTGTGTACGTAGCCGGAAACTAAACAAATTAACTTTTCGATAAGATGTAGCACATGGTTTGTCTTGTTTAAGGATTATTTTTTTTAGTAAAATAAAAAATGCGTAGGTCGAAAACTCTTAAAATTGAATTTTCTCAAAATGGGCTCTGACGTTTTGTTCAGATCTGATCCTGAATTGTATAACAAAAATCTTATTGAGAAATGAACGAAAGATAATCTAAAATCTGTCTAATGTCTGAAACTCTGGTTACAGAATTTTATATAGCTATGAATGGTTGAAATTCATAACTTAAGTTAATATCTCAAATAATCACGGCACTGACATGATGGAAGCAAATTTCCAAAAGTTATTGTTTTTTTTTAATTATGATATTTCCATCATAAACAGCATTGAAATATGCATATATTAGCATTTTAAACTTAAGGTTCATATGTATATCGGAAACAAATGATCCCTGACCGCCATAGATTTGGTTTTTTCGATTTAGTCTCGTATCGTAGATCTTTTTTGTTAAAAATTTGGCACATTGAGAAAAATTGCGATATTTATTATGCGGATGAAATTTAGAATACAATATGATTACACGATTTCCAGAACATGTAGGCCGATTTTCTGATTGCTTTATCAAACGGGCTTTTGTAAAATTATTTGAATGTGAAAAATTCGTGAATTTTTGTATAAAATGGGTGTTGTTTTTTGGAAAGTTTTGGAAATATTTATATATAAATCTTTTTTCTTTTAAATAATTTTTTTAAAAGAAACTGAGCAGCAACATTTTCACGTTTGCTAGGCCTATATTAAATGTTTCAACATAATTGTTAGTTGAAAAGCTAATTAACATATTTCCATAATATACTGATTAAATGGATTATCTGTTTACAGTTATAGTTAATTCAGTTATCGTGTGTACGATTCAATTGTATTTGATATCAAAGGGTTTAGCGTAATACGGCCTTGGCGGTATCAAAAGCGAACGCTAATTGTATAATACATGCTTGAATCTTGAAATACCTTGTTACACAGATAATATCCAGAATTGTCAAAGCGTCTGGAGTTGATAGATTTGAGTGATAATTTTTAACTTAACAATTTCGTATGAACTTAGTTGTAGAATTATTCTGGATCTTGACTTTATCCACGCGGTACAGACTAAGTATGAGGTAAACATGGTGATTGTGAAAGATTTGTAGATTTTGTTAATGTATTAAAAAAGTGGTTTTGTTTTACGATAGATAAAAGTTTTTATCAACGTCGGTTAAGTCAATTAGTCTGGCTTTGCCAACATTGCAAGTTTTGTTGAAACATTTGTTTTGAAAAGCACATTTTATTCGACTAAATACAGTATGGGTTTTGCAAAGTAAAAATTTTAAAAAATGTCAAAGTTTTTCATAATTAGATCATGAGATTTTGCTTAAGTAAAAAAATTCTCAACGCAAATTGATCTAATTTGATCTAATAAACTTTGTTTATTTGTTCTTGAGTAAATATAAAAAAATAATAAACTGTAACATTAAACAGATTAATTTTCTTTAAAGATGTAGGTCTACTGTTAATTACTTGTGTTTCCTTTTATATACTGAATTATTGTTTTTCATGCAAAACCAATAAACACCAATTTCAGTTGATTGTTGTAATTAAAAATGAAGTATATTATTTGCTATAGAAAATGCGCAAAAATAAAAAAATACAAATATTTGCTTGCTATTTTTGCTCTGTAGGTTTCGTTACACAAAAAAGTTTGATTGATTCTAATTTCTACTATAAAAAACTATTTTTCATTCACAAAAACCAATGTTAATGCGTATTTCTTCAAATGTGTGAATTAATTTTGAAATTTATGTAGGCCTACATTCGTTCAACGCTTCTGTTTTGTAAAAGAAAAAATAATTCCAACGTTTTACGAAAATCCTGTCTGGCTTTTTTGAGGTAGTTCTCGCTCAAAGGTTGAAGTTGAATTCTTCTAGAAATCTTCAGTTGAACTTCGACTTCAGATTAGAAGCGTGACACAATGCAACAAAGATACCAGATACAATTTTGGCGAAACGTTGGACCAATGTTTGTTCAACAATTGAGTTGAATAGATGCAAAACTGTTTTCAATGCAATTCATAGTATATGCATACGAAAGAAATATTCAAATTTAAATTTAAATGCATTTTACATGATATAATGTTTTTTGCAAATAAGCAGTATTTAAACTTCCTTGCATACATGTAAAAAAACACTTAAACATTTTGTATCAATTAATTTAATGATGTATTGTTCGCAACGCTAGCAGATATTATTTACTATTTTTTTTAATTTTTACATTTTCACCAACCAACATGAATGCAAAATGTAAAAGGTGTAGTGACGTTGAAAAAGTAATTTCTTAACATTGACGGATCTATCCATTTTACGTTTTCTAAGATGTGTTTGTTTGCGATCTGGAGTCAAAACTAATTGATCGATTTAAGCGAAATTCGAAGTGCAGTTCTAAGATTATCCATATCTAGATAAATTATCATACCTAGGATATCTAGGCGTGTAAATAAGTAATCCATATCTAGGAACCATTCATTTTTAACTTACGAATTAATGAATGAAGTTCAAGGACTATATCACTCGCATTCTTCGTAGATCTGTTGTGCCACTTTAAATGCTCAGTTCTTTGGTCCTTTTTTCATGGATTTGGAGAGGATTTAAGGTGAGTAACTTGTGTACTCAGTCCGTTGTTTAGGCGGTTGCAGGTAATTTCTCTACTAATTCTTTTATATTTTTTTCTGTTAACCCTTATCATTGTTGTGACCTGTTTGTTTAGCTTTTTGTTAAGCTCATTATTTTTCCATTCTTACTAACAGTGTTCTCATGGATAGCTGGATTATTTCCGCCCCTCATGCTTGTGTAAGGCTAAGGTATACTGGGAGGTCACTGGGTATCCCAGGGCTCTGAGTGGTACACTACTAGGCCGGTGTCATTGAATCCTTCCAGAATAGTCGCTTTACACTTTGGAGTTAGCCAAGCTATGTAGAGTGATGCATGTGTGTGTCTTGAGTGGATTGATTAAGAGTATTTTGAACTAGAGATACGGTGAGATCGATAATTCCAAGAGCTGCCGGACTTTATGAACGAAAGAGTATTTTGAAGTCCTTATAGGAAAAAGGATTACTCAAAATCGGGTTTAACGATTTTGATTAAATTTTACCCTTTTATTTAAACAATAAGTAAAAAAAAAATGCATTTTGTGATTTTGCTTAAATAAACAAATTCTTGACTCAAATTGGTCTAGTAAGTTTGTATTAAAAAATAAATTTATGGTCCATCGACGGGTTTGTTTTATTTAACGACATAGACTCTCTTGTAAATTGTCCATTTCATCTATTTAAAATTTGATGTACTGAATTATGATTTTTCCTAAAAAAACCCCAAATTTTAAGAAAAGGTGGTAAACGGTTTTAAGGAATAACGCAAATGTTTTTGATGTTTTTCTGTAACTTCTAAACGAGATATTTTTGTTCAAAGAATTGAATATGGGTTAGTGTGTGTAATATTTTGGAACATTTTAAATTTTATTAAACTATAACTTAGTACAGAAAACGTATCTAACAGTACATTATTGAAAACGTTTTACGTACGAAGTACTATGTTTTCTGCATCACAATAAATTTACAGTGAATATAATTATTTGATATTCAAATGTGCTCTTGAATACACAGTGGGACAACCTTATTAATGAGTTAATTATAACAAATTAGTAGAAATTCATTTGTCACTTTTAATAAAATTATCATAAACATTTGCGGTAAATGCTATCTACATACTTCGTTTACAAATTAACATTCATGCGCCATTAGACATACGCATTAGTTTTGGATAAAATAGTTCGTTTATCTCTCGTAAATGGGTCGTTGATGTGATTGATTTGTGGTTTGATTTGTGATGTGATTTGATCGTAAATGGTGATTGATTTGTTTAATGTGAAACCTTTAATCCCATTTTATACTTTGTATATTTATCAACGTTATTTCATTAGAAAAATGTATAATAATTTTAGGGAATTTTCATTCCAAAATGCACTGTTGGAAATGCAGGGATGATGTAATCATTGTAAGTCTCAGACCCAAGACCTTGACTTAAACGCCCATCCTGATCTTTTAATCACTTTTTAAATGGGTGGTAAAGACCTTATGTATATATGTATGCGTACGTATTTTTTATCAACCTCGTTTTATTTAAATGTTGTTATGTTATTTAAACGAAACTTGACACACAAAATATCATAATCTGCGTTAACATTTATATAAATTAATATTTGGAGTTTTTGAAGTCTATATGTTAATTCCTAATTTCACAGCTCAGTGTCATTTTTGAATGTTTTAGAGTAATTTGAAAGTTTAAAATGCTAATATAGGCAGATTTTAATTTTGAAATAAGACTTTTAAAAGGTACATGAAAACAATTATTGAAAATTCGCTTCCATCACGCAGGTAGGCATGTGCCGCGGTTTACTTAATTTTTAATTAATGTTTTAATGCTCTAGAATTTGAAATTTTAGTTTGTTTTGATTTTAAATTCAGCCCGTTAGTTGATTTTATTATTCAATCTATCATTCAAATTTGAATATTTATAGAAACAGCTGTTAAAACAATAATAATGTAAAATAACATACTCTTAAAGGTTTAATATATGTTTAAATTTGTATTACTAGAAAGTCTGTTAAATTTAAAAGAACGGTTATACGCTTGTCAAGGTAATTGAATTTTAAACAAAGTTATTTTTAAAGGTTATGGTTTACAGTTGATAAAACTACTTATTGTTTTATGATATTCTAATTATAGTTTTATTTGATTTTAAATAAGAATTCGTTTTTTTGCATAGCAGATACTTTATTTATTTTTTGAATGAATAACACTATATTTTCTGAATATCCAACTAGTTCTGGTGCTGATGTAACAGCGATTTCGAACATTTGTCTAGTCGATGTTAAAAACCAAGATTGATTTTTTTACTTATTTTTCTGATCATAAGTTTCTTTATGAGATATACAGATATAATAAAAATATTGTCCAGTTCATTTTAAGTTTAATTGTGTCAAACTTGAAAAAGTAAAGTTTTTGCCCTTTACTCTTTTAGGCTTACACTACATTTAACATAGTTTGAAAATACAAAAAATAGTAACAAAAGGTCTAACTAGAAAAAAGTCATAAAAATGAATGTAGACAAAACACAAAACCTTTAAATAACCTAAAAATGATCAGCTGTTAGTAAAACGGCCGTCTTACCAGCCGTTAAACAGTTATTAAATATGTTTGTTTTTTGTTGTTTAATGTCCATACTTGATGGTTTGATAGATAGGTAGATGAGGACGAGGGATAAGCATTAACAACGGTAAAGTGTAATTGTGTCTCGAACTCACAACCTTGACGTACGCAATATAAAGATGCAGTAGACTAACCGTGCTTTATCCACATCGACCACCGAGCCCTGGTTATTAAATTTAACAAAGATTTAAATATCCATTACTTAAACGTTTGTTAAAAATGTTCTTGCTTCTTGCTGCAGAAAAAACATTTAAAGTAACTTAAATTTAATCACTTCACGTAATGAGAGACTGAATGGACTTAGTGTCCATTTAAATTAGATATATAGGCTTAATTTGGTTATTTAAGTTAAAGCATTCATTTGAGTTTCCCATTTGCTTAGGCACTTGTAAAAAATGTGCCTAAGTTATATTATTTGTATAAATTGCTGTTACTAAGCAGAGACTTATAGATCTTTTTCATAAGGCATTAAAAGCGATATTTTTACTTAGGCTTACTCCTTAGTTTTTAAATAAAATTTAAACAGACCTTATATTTGTTCTTCAAGAAACGTAGTTTAAGAAGACTTACAGCTTAGACGCTATAGGCATTTCCAAGAAACAAACCATTTCTTTTATTATTAAAAGTTCGTAAATTGAAGTATGTAAAGATACCAGCAAATTTCCAGTTTTCCCGGAATTGTATTACTAATATTTTTCCGCGCGCGCGTGTGTGTGTGTGTGTGTGTGTGTGTGTGTGTGTATGTTACGGTCGGCACTGACGCTATGTTTGCTTCCGGGCATAACGCCATGTTTTGACATCACTGAGCACGAGTTTGCTTATAAAGGTTCACGTTTGAAACAACACAGGGCAGTTTTTAATTTGGCGGCGCGGCTCACGGGTGAATAATCATGCATAGCCTAAAGACAAGAACTTATTATAGGCCCTATCTATGATACGAGCCAGAGAGGCATGGAGGCACGCATAGAAGAGGGGATTCAGTCAAACATAACTATGAATTCTTTTATACCTTGTGCTTACGCGAGTATAAGCAATAACCAATACAATGAGAATTTGTTTTTGGTTATGGACAAGTTAGCGTAATTAAGTTCAGGCCCAATTACAAGAAGCTACTAGGCTGTATTCATGCCGTGATGGAAAAGAATTTCTAAGACGTAACAATATCAAATTACACAAAAATTTTTTTCATTATATTTTTTTGAAAATATTATTTCACCACCAATATCAGAGTTAAATAACACCAGGGGGCCCGTGCGAAATGTCGTAATTTGAGTTTTAAGTAAACACAGCCTTTTAAATAATAGTAGTCGTTGGGGTGAGTGCAGAAGTTGGAAGGAAGGGAAAATATGTTTAAAAAATAAATCAAAAAGCGATCTGTTTGAAATAATAATCCAAATTTATGAGTGACTGTAGTGTATACATTTCAATACAGATAATCGTTTTTAATAGAAATTTTTACAGGGCATTACAAATTTAATGCCTCGTTGTAAACGATATTTGATATGAGAATGTAATCTGCTTGTACTTTTTGTGTTTCATTTTCTTTAATGGATACAAACATGTTAGTTGATTTAGTTACCCTTGAAAAGGTTACACACAATTATCCGTGAGTAAAGACGGCATTTGGTAAATAAAATCCTGCTCTTTGAAGTGTTTGTCCCTGTGACTTGTTTATAGTGATAGCAAACGCAATTTTAATAGGTAACTGTCTTCTGGTCAATTGAAAAGGCAGTTGATAACCTCTAACTGTATTTTGACGTTTTAATTATACTTCGTATTTCATGATGTCCATATTAACTACAGATAAATGCACGATAGAAGGAGAAATCACAAATATACTTGTGTAAAAACAGTGTCCAAAACATAGGCTATGTTTGGTATTCGAAATGTGTTGGCTTGTACGACGGGCAGGAATAGGACATAACATATAGGCTAAGTTTAATGACTTTTAAGTAAGTATTGAAATTGTTCTAAGCATGTTGTGCAGAAAAGTGGATTTGTAATGGGATTGTTTTTTTCGTGATTAATAAGTCAGCTTCGTAAAATATACAAAATATTGTGATGCCACGCATGCGTATCAATGATTGTCTACGACAGTTCAAAGTGTCTTTTATGTTAAAATTTTCCTCAAACAGTAAGTTTTAGCGCAAAATAGTTTTGCAATATCAGAAGCCGGTTAAAAAATCTTTCTAAAGATAACTCATTTATTCCTGTACGAATAGTATGTGCTGAGAAAAAAATGATGTTGACTCGAGAAATAATATATATGATTTGCGTAAATTAGCATTGAAAATAATGCTTTAGATTAATTTTAAAATGTGGGGGGAAAACCTTGATTTCCATATTAGAAATGTAATTTAAAATTCAAAATACTAATTTATTTATATTTAATTATACAATTAATGCTTTAATTGGACTTTTAATTTAACATTGCCTACTTTTTAATAAAATATTTTTTTTAATATAAAATTTCCAGTACATTTATTTTTAAAAACAACTTTCAAACCACCAAACTTACTTTCATCTTAAACACAAATATTTTACAATTCTTGTTCTTAAGATCCGTGTACGAAACAAAAAGCTTTGAACATTTTAAGACGCTGGCAACGTTGTGAGCATGATTGGTTTACCCTGATTGTATTACCGATTGTGGGAAACCTTTGAAAAGGCGAGCGAAGTGGGCTCGAGAGAAAAAAACTTTTTTTAAAAGAATGATTCAAAGAAACGCACGTACGATACTTCAAAGTCCGGTTTCTACGAGACAGAAAGAGAGGGAGAGAGGGATGGGAGAGAGAGAGAGAGAGAGAGAGAGAGAGAGAGAGAGAGAGAGAGAGAGAGAGAGAGAGGGAGTTGTTGTAATTATAAGAAAAAACTTCATGCGAACTCAGTTTTTCGCTTTAACTTTCCTGACTTTGCTTGCAGCAGTTAAGAAGTAGGCTTGTAAAATTTAAAACAGCAAACGAACTATGTTAAAAACCGCGGCAGCGTTCCGCCTCGCAAAGTCACCCAAGTTGCCTGAGTGTGGTTTTGAGTACCGGTTTTGTATAACTGTCCATGACGTCAATACTAAACATCCTCTAGAGATGCTAGTACAGTACGATTACCTTAAGCTGCAAGAAAATGTGGTGAAAATTAAAAAAAAAATTGAAAATATGTAAAAAACGATTTGAAAATGGAACTTCAGTTTTTCTTCTCCTTCTTCATTACTGACGTGTTTACAGTCCAAACTGCTGGACCGATTTTGTTTAACGATGACTCGTTTTATCCGTCCTGGCTGCAGAATGGCCTTTTGTATAAAAACTCAAAACATTAAGTACGTTTATACTTGTTAAAGTTAAAATAAAAAACCGCACAAAATGGGAAAATTTAAATATTTACATGTCTACAGCCAGAATTACTTAATCAATTTTGGTCAACGATAACTGACTTTATTCGTCATGATTATATTATGTGTTTTTTTTTCATAACATTAAAAAGAAGTGCATGCTAAACATTATTAAATTGCAAAAATTTTAAATGGAAATAAACATTGCAAACGTTGTCACTGAACAAAACATTTACACTCCTAATAGAAATAAAGAACATATAATTAATAATTTTAATCTTAAATTTGGTTATGATACGTCCGTTTTCGTGAATCTTAAATAGTGAATTTTAACTTAAACGTCTGTAAGTCTGTTGTACATTGCTGGACTAAAAGAATGTACCAATTTTTATAATATTCGTCACAGTGTTGTTTTTCTTAGCCCTTACAAACATTTTCCTTCTAATACGCATACAAATTAACAAAAATCGTAACCGCATGAATAAAACTTTAGTGTTTAACTGCTGAAAATGTATGGGTTGTTGTTTTCCAAATTTCTGCTGTGGGAGCTATTTAAAAAAGCTAAACATTCGACTTATATAAATATCACTTTATAAGTTTTTTTTAAATTCTGGTCAACGTACAGAATAGAAAAATATATAATTCTGATGTTGATAAAAAGAAAACAAATTCTAGTTAAAAAATATAATAATCCTACATGAAAAACAAAACATTGAAAGATAAATGAACAGTCCAAGAAAAAACCTAATCAGTCTAAGGTAAAAAACAAAAACCAATCATAAGTAAAACACGAAATTAATCCTAGATAAAAAACTAAATAATTCAAAGATAAAAACAAAAACTATCCTAGTTAAAAAAGAACACAGGTAATCGTAGATTAAAAATGAAAACGAAGAAATCAATTCTAGATAAAAAACGAAAACAATCCTAGATACAAACGAAAAAATTTTTAGATAAAAACTAAAACAAAGGTATGCCTAGATAACGAACGAAAACAATCGAAGATAAAAGAAGAAAGTAATCCTAGATACAAAACGAAAAAATCCTAGATACAAAACGGGAACTATTTTAGATAAAATCTAAAACAAAGTTAGGCCTAGATAACGAACGAAAACAATCGAAGATAAAAGAAGAAAGTAATCCTAGATACAAAACGAAAAAATCCTAGATACAAAACGGAAACTATTTTAGATAAAATCTAAAACAAAGGTATGCCTAGATAACGAACGAAAACAATCGAAGATAAAAGAAGAAAGTAATCCTAGATACAAAACGAAAAAATCCTAGGTACAAAACGAAAACTATTTTAAATAAAATCTAAAACAAAGTTAGGCCTAGATAACGAACGAAAACAATCGTAGATAAAAGAAGAAAGTAATCCTAGATAAAAAACAAAAATAATTTTAGATACAAAACGAAAACTATTTTAGATAAAATCTAAAACAATGGTAGGCCTAGATAACGAACGAAAACAATCGTAGATAAAAGAAGAAAGTAATCCTAGATAAAAAAACAAAAACAATCCTAGATACAAAACGAAAACTATTTTAGATAAAAACTAAAACAAAGGTAGGCCTAGATAACGAACGAAAACTATCGTAGATAAAGGAAGAAAGTAATCCTAGATAAAAAACGAAAACAATTCTAGACAGCGGTAGGTTTCTGTCTTCTCATTCACGAAAGCCATCGTGGATGAAAAAAGAAAACAACAGTAGATTTCTTCCTTCTTATTCATGGACTGTGAATTTTTTTTGTTTATTTAAAATTTTATTACACTAAATTTAATGATTGATATAAAAATTGACATAAAAAAATCAGAAGTCGAAAAAAATTGATGAGCTGCTTTTCAAGAATTAAGCTAGATTTTTATTTGTTTTTTGTTGATGACTTCCCAAACGAATATTTAGATGGTAAATGATTTAGACGGTAAGGAAGATGTGTAATGTTCTTGTTCAATATGTTTTTTCTTCGAAATAATGAAGGTGTTTTTAATTAATCTAATCTTTAGTGACTATAACAAACCAAAACGGTATTGTTTTTAATAAATAAAATTTTTCCGTTTTAAATAAAATTACCTAGTAACTAAAAACATTAAGATGGTTTAATATCAGTACAAACTAAATTCTAAACAGTAAACAAAATGTGTAAACGTATTAGCCGTTTGTCAAATTATACCTTTATTAAACACATTATTTTCAATTCCTTAACGCCGTAACAGCAGCGAAAATAAGCATTATAAAATAAGCAAGGTTTATGTCGTCATTATCTCACCCTTTGTGAAAACTTTATTTTGCGTAGCGCCTAATCGGTTTATTTAAAGTAGCGATGCACTTTTCTGATTTACGTGGAAATGCTTTTAAAACTTTATTGAATTATTTATTCGTTTCGTTCGAGTACTTTAAAACCCAATTCATGTGTGACTGCAAATCTTCTAAGAGAGGAGTTACCGAGGAAAATAAGGAATAGTTCACTTAAGAGTCTTAGCAGAAATTATATTTTCATTGTTTATTTTACTTTTTTTACAGTTCGAAGTAAAAAGAAGTTGTAATCGTAAAAATATTCATATTGAAATTTTAGTTCGTATTTCTTTAAATGTCCAATCGCCTGTCTGTGTTTCTGTGTAGCCATACATTCTTAAAAATCTAGTGCATAACAAACACACGTTTAGGGCGTAAACAAAAAATATGGATTACCCATCCGAACCAAAATTCCTGCTCAGTAGCTTTGAACAAAAATTTCTGTTATTGAACTAAAAATAAAAAAAAACGTGCAAAATGTTTTTTCTTTTGTTAAATTTTAATTAAGATAATTTTGCTCGAAAACCCGACAAATTAATATAGCTTGTTTTTAACAACATAACCTGAAAATTATTATAGCCTATCAACTGTTTAATGAAATCAGCTGATCTTTACGAATTAATATAAAACAACTGATCTTTTAATATAAGTACCAAAATTAAGTTAACGATCCATTTCATATACTTAAATCGGTGAAACGTCTTCGTTGTTTTCGTAGTGTAATTATTATCGCGTGTGCCTCACACGCAAAATTTTCCCGATTCGATCCCGGTGGAAACACAGAAATTTTAAATTTTTAATTTACTTTGGTCACATATAAAAATACATAACACAATTTCGTTAGCATATGTTTTTAAAATTTGTATATAATGATTGACTGTTTATGTTTATTATTACTCTTACCTGGACATTTGTCATTATTTGTATTTAAAAACAATAAATGGTTTTTTTGGAGTGTGTGTCAACTCGCATTCTAAAATGTCTAATTTAAAACCTTAACATGTAACTAGTGCATAAGAGTGGACACGTAGGCCTATGTTAAAATAGGAGAAAAACTAAGGACAGAATTTAAGGCAGATCCCTCTAACTGGTCAACTAAAACTAATATGTGATCAGGAAACCACAAGTCATCAAGAAAATGAAAAGAAAACAAATGATAGAAAAAATTAAACGTCAACTCTGTGGCTACCATTTATTACAAATGAACTACATTTTTTAAATAAACATAATTTAACAGAAGTTTTAACGGTTAAAGAATAAGGTGCCGTTATTAGATTCCAGGTTTTAATATATCTGAACTAGTAGGCACTCTCACACCGTGTTGACATGAACGGACATCAGTCGGTTATATACTGTTGTCTAGTACACCTTTTTTGATAATGTATTGGTCAGCTATTATTTACTTTGTGACTTTTGGTTTTTTGTTCACATGTAGGTCTTAGTTTTATATCTGGTTTGACCATTTGGGGATCTGGTCTGAGTGTTTTCTTAGGTTTGAAGTAATTTAACATAGGCCTAGGCATCGAAGTTTATGATTGTTCAGGTTTTAAATTAGACACTTGAAAACGAGAGCTATTCATACTCTTGCAAAGTCGTGTATTGTTTTTATTTATATAAACTAAATGATGGAAGAAACATATATATAAACTAAATATTACAAGAACATACACTACATGCTCAAGGCAATAGTGCTCTGTATTTAATGAATTAGTATCTCTGTCTTATGTTAGTTGATCAGAGAATTGAAACATATGCATGGAGATATTCTCTGTAACTGACAGTACTTGTTGAGCCAGTATTAGATTGGTAACACTAGTCGGGTTGATAATCATTTTCGTAAAACGTCAAAAACACCCGTGAGGTTAGGTTAACCTTAATTGACAATTTTTTTGCTGGAAAAACCACTATATACTGACTTTCCTTTTAAATTAACAAAGAGTTTCCTTTGTAGGTATTTATGAACAATATATGTAGTAGTCATACACGTATCACCGTTTAAACCTCAAAACACCAGTTGTAACAATGAGCACTATCTATTTGGAGGGCCTTCCCCTCTTGTTCAAGTTTATTTCCTTATATTGTTTTCCATAGGAAAGTTACAGTTAAAAAAAACTTAACGTGACCTAATCTAATTTAATCTAACCTAACCTAACGCAACTCAATTCAACCTAACCTAATATAACATAACCTTAACTTAACCTAACCTAATTTTCATTTAATGGAATAAACTCGTTCTCTAGGCAACATATTTCCATAAATTTGTCAAAATATCATTCCTTACATTAAGACTAACTGTCCCTTTCTAATGCTTCATTGTAGTCAAAGAAGATTCTCAATTTTTATGTCTCCAATAATTGTAAAAAAATATTTTTTAAAACCCTTAACAACTGATCTTATATGAGGCGTGGAAGGGAGCGGTCAACTTTTTTTGTAACTTAAATTTTGTTTGCTTAAATGTTGTTTAACGAGTTGTTTTATGTTTCAGGTACGGGAGTGACCAGTCTTGACAATGCATCCAGTCTGCGTAAGCCATTTTACAGTCTCGCTAACCGCTAATACTAACCTTAAAATAATACACTAACATGATATAACAGCGCCTAATAATGTGCTCGCATGGCAGGCGTGTCTTATAATACAATGTCAATTCCCTTTTCGTATACGAACTCGACGGATAGAACCAACTACAAAATCCCGAGCCGCGTCTGCCTGGACGGAGAGTACTTTAGAAAACAGTACGATAACGAGACGGTGCTGACCAACAATGCCAACCAGTGGCACGCGAGGACTAGTGTGGACGAGGACGAGAGTGTAGCCAGAGCTAACCACGGCCACGACTGTAAGTTATCGCGGTCAAACTCCACTTGCTGTGCGTGTTTCAACGGTGCGGAGGAGGCGCGGCTGAACTCGCTAGAAGTAGATTATAGGAATGGACGCAGTGACACACAGAACGGTGCCAGAGGTGGGCAGTGGTTACTTGATTTTCGTTATACTTTTTAACAGTTACAATACTAAATAGGATACTGTATATTATGTAATCACTTCCACACGGTAACGTGTTCTAGAATATGGTTGTTTTTTCTATTAAACATTTTTGGAAAAAATGTCCATAAACTGTGTGGACACTATTGGCTGTTCTTATAAATATTGATGTTATTATTAAAAAAGAACCCTTTAAATCATTGATTTAGGGCTAATTCCTTTTTCCATCTTCAGTAATACGTAATTCTTCGTCCATCTTCACTATATAGCCTATCCCAAATAATTGAAGTGATATTATCCTTTTTGGGGTAAAGATTTATTTACCAATCTCTTCTTGTAACAATTTATTCAAAACTAATTTTCATAACGTTCTGTTTGTTAAAGTTTTATAAATTTGTCTCGTATTTAGTAAATATTTGATGTATCAATATAGAAAATTATTGATATTGTAATCAATAAGAATGAGTTATATTTGTAGAGAAAAACGAATGGAAATTCGAATAATAGTAATCTCATTAATATGATCAATTTATATAGCCTAATCATTTTGGAAAGCTTCAAATATCCTTTTCACTGTTCAATATTTGACGCTGGTTGTTTTACAACATATGCTTGAAATTTGTTTTTCAGTTTTCAGTAAATTTGTTTTTTATTCACTTTATTGTGGTTCTACAATAACTCCTACGTACGGTGTTAGGAAATGCTATACGCGATTGAAGAAAACTATTTGCAATTCTTTTGTGATATAGGCTACGAAATGAAAATTACAATCAATAATTTAAAAATATTCTATAGGCCTACTTCAGCAAAAATTTTAAACTTTTCCTGTGAAGAAACAATTAACAAACTAGATTCAAAAACAGTAAACGTTGTTCACAGGTTAATTGAAAAATACCTTTATTTTTCCGTACAGATAATTATATTACAAATCAAAAAAGTGTTTGGAGTTCTAGTTTTTATTAGGTTTGTCGTTTGTATGGTTTTATCAGAAGCGTAGCCCGAATAAAATAGCATTTGTAACCTATCTAAATTTCTGTTATGGATGGATTTTTAATATGCTAAGGTTCTCTGATCAGAGAGTATAAATTTGCGATAAGCAATTCGACATAAATATCAGTTTTACCTACGGCTTTAATCAACAACGTTTATCACTATGTAGGTTTATGTAAAAAAGTAAAAGGGAGAGAAAAGTAAAAGAACAATCGACTTTGTTAAAAAAAGAGACGTATGTTATTCTGAAACCAGTTCAGGAACCTTGGTTTTAATGCAGCTGTGGTAGTTTTCAAATCGAATAACTTCAAAAACGAAACTTCTGATAATTTTTCAATTAAGTTTAGGCCTATCATAAGTTGGTCTTTTTTAGTACGTAATAAGGCAGTTATAATTGGAACTTATTAACAAGTAGGCCTATATTCTACCATAATTGGTAAACAAATTAATGATACTGAAACTGTATTAACTGTTCAGGAAACAATCGCATCAGATCTTGTGGTCTTAGCCTCACCACAATCGAAACATATGGAGTAGTCGAAACATCTAAGATAAATATCTAAAAATCAATTAACAACAATTTGTTCACTAACCCAACTGAAATTGAGCTATACAACATAAGAAGTAGCTTTGGTATAAAACAGATAGGTTGTTTTAACATTAATTAATTTTCCGATGCCCATATTGTAACCACTGCCCATTTGTAGGTGCCCATAACATGATAGCATCCTACGGCGTCTACGGTCATGACTCGGAAGAAACGGGCTTCGAAACAACGACCGGTTATTACCCCGAACATGTCGTCGTAGTGACTAGCCAGCGAGACGGTACGACAACTAATAGTATTATATCTAATAATGGCAATAAGGGTTGTCATTGGTGTTGGTGTAGAAGTGCCGATACGCGCGGACCAATCAGTGCCATAGACACGCCAACGTGGTGTAAACCGGCTGTTCTTCTACTGGTGCTCGCCTTGTTACTGGGAGTGTTTATACTTGTGTCTGGAATACTTGTGTATTTTAACTGTAAGTTTATTACTAAAAAGCATATGCATGATTTATTTGTACTGGTAGAATGTTACTGTGTACCGCGGCGAAAGTCATGCGGAAGCAGCTGAAGCTTGAAGGGAGAGTGTGGTAATGTTAGAGGAGGAGAAGTGCATGCGGAGGGGAAGTTAAATTACTGTTTCAGATTCACCAGCGTTGTTAAACGTTATTGTAGACTTTACAAAATATTGTTCCTAACATTGGGTCTACTAAATCAAACAGGAGCGTTTTATATTTGAAATTGGCCGACTGCACAGTAGCATTCTTTTTGCATGTTACCAGAATCGTGTCACATTGAAATAGGCTACACATTCAGTAGGTGTTTTACTTTTGTAGTGTTAGCCAAATAGCTCACTAAACATTAATTGTTTAAAAATTTTAAATGGTTGTTAGCAAACTGATTTCACAAGGCAATGTTGAAATTTTCGAAGACTTTCATTTGTGTGAAATAGTGTGCGTGCATGCTCGCACTTATATTGACAGTCTAACATATGATAAATTATTTGGCCCTACTTAGTGTGTTATAAGTTTTGTAGTTCTGCATGCATTTTCATATTCTAACAGGTTTTATTTTCTGTGCGACAACGTAAAATAAAATATTGTTTATTTTAATTTATAAGTTCTTTTTAACGATATATTTAATTCGATATTTTCTGTAATAACCCTTATTAGGCAATGACGTAGCTGATTTCTATTAGTTTCCTTTAGATGACTTCCGCGCTTTATTAAGATATTTTCTGCCTTTAATTAGGCCTATTTACTCTGATTCTTATGCTGTGATTACTTAGTAAATCAGCTGTTTCATTTGTTTCGCGTTGTTCATGCTTAGGCCTATATTATTTACTGTTGTAATTACCTTTATGCCCTTTAGATGTTTTTTCCAAAACCAAAATAAGTTATAAAAAAATAAAACATTACGTTGTTTCCCATAATGTTTACGTATTCCTCAGGCTGTAATTGTTTTTTTCTTATTCAATTATGTACTCTATTTACAGTGACGTTTATTCTGCGTTTTTCAAGTGTAGGTTTTTCCAGTCATTTAACCCTATGCATTGTTTTTGTTTACTAAATTCATTTTTAACTTTGTTAAAAAATTAATTTCTAACACTTTGTTGTTAATTTCGATGTTATTTTTTAGCTAACGAACTACTTTCTTACTTGTTGATCAGTATTGTTGATCAGTATTGTCCGCATAACTAATATTACAATTCCAACTTAACTCAAAGGGAGGGCTCATGGTGGTCGATATGACTAAGGCACCAGTGAGTCTGCTGCGTCTCTGAACTGCGCATCTAAAGGTTCGGACCGCAGTTACTCCCTTTACTTTATTTTTACCGTTAACGCTGATCTCTCGGAGCCCTTTTTTATACTGCGGTAAAGTATAGCGTTAATAAAAAAGGAAAAAATACAACTTTACTGAACATTTAATTTCCATAAATACAAAACAGCTGATTGTGTGTCTGCCCTCTGTTAGAAACCTTATACTGGACGATATTAGGTTAAATACAAATGCAGATTATTTGTCCATCCCAGGCAAATACAGAAATACAATAACGATAACGTGCTGGTAAGATAGGCAAACCAGTAAGTTAATTTAATGAAAGAAAACATTGGCTATAAATCTGTGTTGTGTAACGTTGGAATAATTCATGAAGCAGATATATATATATATATATATATATATATATATATATATATATATATGTGTGTGTGTGTGTGTGTGTGTGTGTGTTGCTAGTTTTTTATTATAGGATAACAGCGAAATCTGTTCTAAAGATATTGAAATTAATCGACTATATTTTATTAAGCCTTTTTGTTACTTATATAGAAACAACTGATCGGTTAAAATGTAAATAATCAAGATTAATATGTTAATAAAATAGCCTCAAAATTTGAATTATGCGTTTTGTAGAACATCCATGTTTTTTTCTATCCGTTAAATTGACTAACGTTATTAGTAAACACTGTTGGCATACTTATTTATTTGTTTGTAATTTTACACTAAAATTGATTTTCAAAATAGCCAATAAAATGCGTTCAATTTTATAAAATAGCATCAAATCAAATATTACAAAAAAAAATATAAATTTTAAGTTTTTATTATTGCAATTAGCGTTAACATCTGTTTCGAAAATTTGAAGTACTACTGTAGTTTTATTTTGCAGATTTTAACGCTAATTATAATAGTGAACAGATTTCAAAGTAGTAAAAGATAACGGTCTGGGTTTGATTTTGTTTTTTCATTTTAAAATACAAAATTACAAAGTTTGCAATTTTTCAAAATTAAAAATTTCAAAAATACATTTGCAAATTTTGGTTATTATTATGTTTTGAAATTTTTTGACTTTGACTTATAGAAGCCTTTGTAAATCTATATTAGGATTTGCTTAAAATGACAAATCACAAAAAAAGTATGTATCCTAGTTCTAGGGAACTAATTACAAATATCTCGCTAGATTTTCAAATATTACATAGATTCACTTTGTTCGAACATTATTTTGGCAAAAAGAGCTACGTTAAAGTTATTAGTTTAACAAAAAAGTGAAGGGGTAGAGAAGGAAAGTTGAGAAATGATTTTGGTAATGGATTTACATAAAGGGCGGCAAGAATTGAAAATACGGGGGAGGATGCGCCGGTATTTATCGCATAAAAGTAAACGTTTAATAATAACAAGGGTGGTTTTGGAGGGTGGACGGGAAATCAAAAAAACAGTTATTCTGGTAAAACTGCAGGATACTGGGTTACGGGGTTGAAGAGATTACTTCTTTTATAAGGGGATGGAATTGATTCAGCTGTTTTTGTGTAGGCCTAAGTTATGTAAAATGTGAACAGAATCAGCTGTTGAATATAATTGTTCATTTTATTTTGGTAGGCTTACGGTAGATATTTCAATAAACTTTCTAAAATAAAGGTTCCATTAGAAATAGCGTTGAGAAACAAAAATTGCGTTGACTCTCAAAACATAAACTTTGGGATTAGTACATAGATTTTTAAAATTTTGTCAGACAACAATTTTTTTATGACACACGTACATACATATATATATATATATATATATATATATATATATATATATATATATATGCTATGTAATTCTATTTATGCAAACTTTAAAGCACATTACGATGCGAATTTAGATTGTGAAAAGAAATACGAAAAACTAATTTGTTGGTAGTTAGTGTCAATTTTTTGTTACAAGAAGTAATATATTTGGACAAGTGTTCGTTTATGTTTTCAAAAATTGTTAATTTTTGGTTACATTACTTCAGCAAAACAGTTGCGTGCCCAAATTATATAAATTTGTGCTTAATGGCGTACTTGGAAATCTGTATAAAGTTTTACAGACAACTCTTTGAAATTAGACTCGTTCAGATGCTTCGTGTCCAGCCAGCTGATTGCTTTACGTGCGATACAATGCCAACTAGATTTACGCAGCCTACCCAGGAATGTGGCTGCAATTAATCTTTTGTTTTTTTTCATTTGCACATGTTGGAAAAGTGAATAAATTTGCCCCACATTCACGTCAGACCAAGCACACAATACTGAAAACAAAAATTTTACACATAGACGTTGTGAACTTACAAATAAGTGTTTAGCATAAGCTGGTATCCATAAGGATATCAGCGATTTTCGCACCCTGACACACATTCTACCAATGCTGCCAATCTCAACCACAAAAATTATCCACAGCCAGACATAAATTTACCCGCAAATAACCTACATGTACGGTGAATGTGTTTTTCCGAATACAAATTTTTATCTTTTGAGGTGTTCAAACAAAATTTTACGCAGAAGTGGGTCTAAGAGTCTGAGGACTGGGGGGGATTGGACCCTTTTTACTACACACATACCCCGAAAATGATATTTTTTCTGGTGCAGTTAAATTATTATAGCGAAAAGTGATATTTGCCCGCCATCTTTAGCAAAGTTTACGAAACCTAAAAATTATTTATAGATACCCTTTACCTCCAAACACTCTATCCACCCTTAAAAATTGAATTTTGTTGAAATTTGTTAAAAAATCAGTATTATTTTCGTAATTATCAATACGAATTACAATAAACATATCACTTAGACCGAAACACAATGTCCGAAACACAATATCATGGATAGTTTTGTTATAAATCTATGCTCTGCATTTTGTAACAGAAGTAAAACAGTGTTTTCGAAATTAAAGTTAATCTAAAAATGAGCTGACTGAGAAACAGAAAAAACGAACCGATCAAGGATTACACGTAAAGATTAGTTTGAATGCAAAAGCTACAGAGTAAAGAAAATGTCATGACCTATGATAGAATCAAAAGAGGAATGCGAATGAAGTAACTTTTCGGTGCGCCATAACTACCCGTTATTACCCGCTTTTCTTTCGTTACACGCTGGCTGAAAATTACCCCCTATTTAGCGGGTTGTATTTTAGTATATCTCCCCAGTCCCCTTCAGTCATGTCTGAACCACCTCCGTCTTCTTCTTTGTTGAAGTATTAATCTAAAAATCTAAAATTCTTTTAGGCCAACGATCACTTACTTATTGTACTTTGAAGGTGTTAATACCACCGAAACCTTCGATGGTTTCCATTGCATTACCCATCTTATCTCGAGTATCGAAGTTTCGTATTCGATATACCCACAAAAAACTATATCCTTGCGTAAAGTCTATAATCGATCGTAAATATTCTCGATTTACTTCCCAGTTGATTTTTTGTATCACCATTCCATACGTAGAAATACTTTAAAATTCACTTTTAAAGCATCTTATTTTTGTAAGTGTTTCTGTGTGGGGGGTAGCAGTTATCACATTGTTATTCAACTCTAACAATTTTGGTCCGATCTGATTAAAAATGATTTTTGATCAAACCTAAAGAGTGAGTTTCCCGGTTAAATCGGTTTAAACGTTTAAAGATTGTTAGTAAACCTACTAGAATCTTAAATACATTTTTTTGAGAGGGTTAAAACTGTTTTAAGTACTTTACAATGGCCGTACTTTCATTGTAATTTCAAAGTTTGAAGTGCTAATTTACGCTGATTTTAACGCGTAAAAATGACAAGATCAAATTTTCAAAAGCGGTCAGAATAAAAAACTCCTTGCATCACGTTAGCGAGAATGCCACCTGTCATGCTTGTTTTTAATTTCGTCCAGCCTTTTACATATTATCTTTAATAATCCTTTTGACTTAACAAAGCAATCAACAGTGTTTAACGATGAAATTGGCTTCGATTGTAAAACTAACGAGTTATGTACTGCGAATATTCGGCGATAAATAACGTAATTATCTCTTCAATCAATTATTATTACAACAGTCCTGATATTTGCATTGATATCAGCTGATTAGTCACGCAATTAACCGTCATCAGCTGATAATTGCGGTGCGCTTACGAAATAGGCTTATGGCAATTTGTTAATGCAATGAAGGCGTATATTAATCGTGGTTTAGGATCCCCTTTGTAATTTTCGATTATAATAAAATGTAGGGAACGTTTGCGTAATAACGAACTTCTATTAGCAATGAGATATTGATGATACAATCATGGTATGGCCCAGACTCGTATCCTTGAAATGAGAGCTAATTGAAAATCCTTGTGACCTTTAAGTTCTGGAAATTTTATTAGCTTAGTTACATTGTTTTTCTTAGCAGCATTTCTAGAACGTTTCACTGAGAAGAATCCGCCTCGCCGCCGGAAATTACATATCCTCGAGTTACAGAGCCTCGAGTCACAGAGCCTCGAGTCACAGAGCCTCGAGTAACAGAGCCTCGAGTTACAGAGTCTCGAGTTACAGAGCCTCGAGTAACAGAGCCTCGAGTTACAGAGCCTCGAGTTACAGAGCCTCGAGTTACAGAGTCTCGAGTTTCAGAGCCTCGAGTTACAGAGCCTCGAGTTACAGAGCCTCGAGTTACAGAGTCTCGAGTTACAGAGTCTCGAGTTACAGAGCCTCGAGTTACAGATTCTCGAGTTTCAGAGCCTCGAGTTACAGAGCCTCGAGTTACAGAGCCTCGAGTTACAGAGCCTCGAGTCACAGAGCCTCGAGTAACAGAGCCTCGAGTTACAGAGCCTCGAGTTACAGAGCCTCGAGTTACAGAGTCTCGAGTTTCAGAGCCTCGAGTTACAGAGCCTCGAGTTACAGAGCCTCGAGTTACAGAGCCTCGAGTTACAGAGTCTCGAGTTACAGAGTCTCGAGTTACAGAGCCTCGAGTTACAGAGTCTCGAGTTTCAGAGCCTCGAGTTACAGAGTCTCGAGTTACAGAGCCTCGAGTTACAGAGTCTCGAGTTTCAGAGCCTCGAGTTACAGAGTCTCGAGTTACAGAGCCTCGAGTTACAGAGTCTCGAGTTACAGAGTCTCGAGTTACAGAGCCTCGAGTTACAGAGCCTCGAGTTACAGGGTCTCGAGTTTCAGAGCCTCGAGTTACAGAGTCTCGAGTTACAGAGTCTCGAGTTACAGAGCCTCGAGTTACAGAGCCTCGAGTTACAGAGCCTCGAGTTACAGAGCCTCGAGTTACAGAGCCTCGAGTTACAGAGCCTCAAGTTATAGAGCGTCTATCAGATTTTTTTTGCTGTTTATTTTCCCTTGCAAAATTAGACAGAAGAGGATATATTTATTATTCCACATAATGTGTCCTAATATTACATTTTAATATTTTAGATCATAAAGAAATTTCTCTCTCCTTCCTAAGTATACTCTCGTAACTGATGCTTTCTGTCCACTATATAAGCAAAAGTCTTCGATATATATCCTTTACTCTTAAATACTTACAGTTTTCTGATTGTTGAGTCTGCCCTGGTCGATGCTTCCACTCCATACGAAGGTTTGAAAGTACGCAAGCCTGATTCCTGATGTCAGAAATATGTCACTATTGAGAAATAATGGCTTCATGTTACTAAATAAACGCTGTCCGGGTTTTTTTGATTCTTAATCAATGTTCTGGTTAATTCTTCTGAATTAGTACCCGTAGTTTCTTCTGTCGTTTACCGACAAGGGCCATAATTAGTTCTAATCCGTACTGAACGATAATTTTGTGAATCTCTTCTAAAAGAAAATTTTGTTCGTCTTTGCAATCTAATGCAATCTAATCCATTATCGTCCAAGCCTTGATAATGGAACTTGGTTGGCAAGACTCAAATAAAAAGTTATGCAAATATACAAAACAGTTTTTATTTCGTTAATGTAATGTATTTCCACCAAGTACATTAGTATATTAATGTTAACATTAACTTAACATTAGTATGTTAAGTGCACTTAAATATTAGTTTAAGTATAAACAACTTTTTTACCTTACACGTTTTTGAAAACCGAGTTTCGCCAAAATATGAACACATTGGCCTTTTTATGTTTTAAAATTTCGTTAAAAATATGAAAATAATTTTGACGACATTTCCTTACGGATTTATTGTCGTATTTCCAATGTAATTTGACACGTTCAAATGGTAATAAGTGAGTATTTTAAATGGAATTATGGTGGTGACATAGGCTACAATTTTCATTACAAAAAAAAGAAATGATTTATGTTTTTACTTTTTGTAAATTCACTTTCATCATTTAAAAGAGACAAAATATTAATTGGCGAATATCAATTGAAAAATTAGATGTTTCATCAGGACCATAAAACAAGCACCGGTACTGATTTACTGGAACACAAAACTGTACACATTTCATTAACAAGCACGTCAATCATCTAACAGTAACCGTTGATACAAAAGTAAATAACAGGAACAGCTTAATATTTTTGTAATCGTTCACGTGCCGGCATACTGCGCTGTGCGCGATACGGCATAACTGCCGGATGTTTTATTGCGGTGTAAATAAAGTAATGCGTACAAAATGGCCGACAACAATTACTCACCAGGACATGAACACACGGGATAAATATCAAGTTTAAATTTACACTTTCAATAAAAGATAACACTAGGGAACAGGGAAGCATATAAATCTAGTGTAATAAACGACGCTGTTTAAAATGCAACGACAAATTTCAGAAAGAGGTTTTTTTTTAATTCCGTTGTAAAAGATTATTGCAAAACTGAAGTGAAATAAAAATAACGAGCAGACTTTCGCATATCCGCTTTGAAATGAATCCCTCGCACAAAATGTTTTTTTCAGTTACATATCACTGGTCAAAAAGAGTAGCCTGTGTCATTTAATTTTGTACAATAGTCTCTTTTTTAGCGGAATTTATAACGAAAAACATTACGAAATATATTTATAACGATGAGCAAATTCAATTTTTGCGCTGAAGATTAATTTCTGTTCTTGTAATCACTAAAACTTTCAGTTTTAATATCGCGTAAGTTCAATTGAAATGTATACACCATGGAGCAGTCATGGTAAACACCAATGAGCGCTGATCCTGAATTCTCACAAATTTTTGAAGTGTTGTCAAACATTTCACTTACATGCTATGTTCAGATATCGCAGTTGATTTTTGTATTTTCACTGTAATTAAAATTTTTTTAATAGATTTTGTTTTTTGGTAGTTGGTAAGGCGAAAAGCACATTGAGACTGTTATCGCCTCCCTAAACGTAAGTGTAGTGTTAAAGTCGTAAGTGTAAGTGTGTGTTAGACTCGGGTACCGCGAGGGACGAGATTTTAATGCTAATTACAATAGTGAAATTGGATTTCCAAGAAAATGAACTCTAAACAGAACAATAAATATTCTTAGTGGTCAAAATTTACTTTTTTTTCTTCTTGTAGAATGCGTTAATATTAGAATGTTAAAATGATCGTTTATACGATTTCACGTTTTTGTTATTTTTTGAATTTGCTTCAATTATGTCAGCGTGACAGCTGTGGGCCGCTAATATTTTAAAAATTCTTTACCACAAATTTCAAAAAATTTTATTTGAAAATATTGGAAAATAAAAGTTCAAAAATCTTTCATAATTTTGAACAAATTAATTTGGACGTTAGCCTTTTTCATTACGTTAAAATCACCACAAATTTTAAGATGGCGGCGATTATTTTATACCTAATTATCGTACTGAGTCTGATGTAAGTATGACAGATAATAGCAATACGACTCAAAATATAACCTACTGTTTCGATTGTCACGTCCCTCATAGTATAATTGTATAGGCTAGTTCTGGTCAACTTCGAAGACAAGTTACGTTCTTTATTCTTATTTCTTTTTGTTTGTCAAACTCTATATCTCCTTCTTTTATTTTTTTTCTCTGGCAGACCTTTACATATGACTGGTTAGTTTAACGTAATGTTTAAATAGTTTGTGTACAGTCTTAAAGTACAGTTTTCAACATGTTTTCCACATCATAAATTTTTTGTGGTATTTCGTCGCGCTGATTTTCTGGAAACGATAAAAACCATTCATCATTTTTACATACCTCTATATATCCCGTTGGCTTAAATTATTACTGCAGATACATTACATTTAAACAAACGTTTTTACCTAAAACCTATGGTAATCACTTTTTTGGTTTTGAAACTGTTATAGAAATGAAAACATCAAGATCCATATTTTCGTTAGGTCCGTATATATCTATAGATATATTTCTTATAGCGAGAAAGATATTGTCTGCTTGTTGCCTTTTAAACTACTAAAAAACAAAAGCACCGACGCCTTCACTTATCCTGAGTTAATGAGGCAGATCTAGGTTAGTGTGTGAAATGTTTTCTTGTGTAAGGGATGTTTAATGTCAGTATCTCTTTTAACGGCTTTCACAAAGTTAAGGGTTGTTAATAAATTAAAACTAACAGAACGTCCTTTTACAGTTTATACTGTCTGAAAATATACGTATACGTTATGTATACGAAAGAGAATTTGTGTTTTAAAAATACAGATTATTATAGGCTTCTTGTTAAAAGATTTACAATGTAACTTTGGAAATTAAATTTCATTTGTAAAGAAAAAGAGATGAGGAATATGTTTTTAGTTATTAGCGATTAGAAACACGTTTGTTGCATTAGACCTACATTTAAATGTTTAGGTAATTTGATAATTATTGTTTTAACTATCTGCACATTAATTGATCTGCTGTATAAGTGGTGATAGCCCGTAGGCCTTTATTGCTTTACGTCTATACTTTATCCCAGTAATACTAGAGATTCTCAATCTTCTCAGTCATTGCACCCCTTCCTTTTACCAACAGTAACTATTTGTACCCCTTAAATAAACTATTGAATGAATATTTATTTGCTACAAACACACTGCGACCTTCTTACATCTATTTTGTCCCCTTCCTATACTCCTGAGACTCCTAGTTACAGTACCTTCTCCAGTCCTAGCTCCTTTATGAAGTCCAGAATTTAGAGAGGATTCAAGGTAGATACAGTCTTCACTTTTAATTGATATTCCAAAATATTAGCACTTCTAGTTACAATCGTTTCAAAGTTTACCAACAGGTGATACGGAGTTTCCTCTTCACTGCCGCAATATCGGCCAGCTGGATCTTCTACATGCGAGATTCTTAAGATATCTCTTGACTGTGTCATGCAACGTAAAAAAACCCGTCAGCAGCAAGCTTACCTTATTTTTATCAAGGCTGATACACGTCTTTGCTTTGCTTCTTTCAAAAATTGTTGAAAAGCTCCTTGGCATGTCTTAAAACTCTTTTATCTTCCAAGAGTTTAGCCTTTATAGCCTCTTCTTCCTCTTTAATCTTCATCTTGAAGTAGCTCTTTAAGTCTACTAAACGGTTCTGGTCCTATAAGTATTTCCTCTATCCCAGCTTGTCCTGGAACCCAGAGGAGTGTAACCTGGCACAGCCTACTAACTTTGCAGACATTTTCGTACTAATGATTGGAGAATTCTGCTTGACTGTACCGCTTATATGGTAATATCGGTTTTTTTCTGAAAATGTCCTATTTATGATTTAATATAGTTTATCACTGTATTTGTATTATGTATTTATTTGAATATAAATGAGAGCTTTTGCTTAAATATATTTTCAATGTCATTTCTACTAAAACAAACACAAAATTTAAAAGTAGAAAATTTTAATTAAATGCATTGTTTGATGAGATGGTTTCCAATCTCGAAACCATTATTTTGTAACTAAAAAATGATTTTTATTGAGTAAATAACAGTTGAAAAAATCAGTTTTCTCATAAACGGCCCTAACGATTTTAATGTGTTCATAAGTGACCAAAGAAAAGTTGGGTCATTATAGTTAAATATTCAAAAATTTATTTTCTCAAACAAAATTTTTCAAATTTTGTTCAAATATAAAAATTTACAGTTATAGTAAAAGTAACAAATTTAAAATGAAATAGATGGTGTGTAGGAAAAACGACAAAACAAACAAAAATGAATTTTCACATCCATCGGTTTAATTGTTTTCTGATTTAACGTCTCAAGACTATTCAAAGAATCGTAAACTTATACAATTTGTTACAATAACTTAAAGCTATGTATATTCATGGGCAAATTTTGTAATCCGTTTTTGAAAAACAACTTAAAATATGTTTGTTTAAGTATTTCAGAACCGGATTTTCGCAGAATAAATAACAGCTGTGAGAAAGTTTGTGGGTAAGTGCGTAATTAACGGGTAGTGCTTACTTTTATTTTGAGTACTGACCTAGTTAGCGTTACAACGTTGTACATAACGCAGCTGCTGCTTTGATGTGACTGCTCACAACTTTTGCGTAGTAAATCGTCCATGCTTGTAAATGGTAATGAAGTTACAAAATAGTTCCGTGGAAATTGTATAAAATATTAACTTAATAAATGTTCCGCATAAATTAAATTTTATGACTTAATTTCGTAAAATAATAAGTAGTAGAACACATACATAGCATTATTACGTATTGCCTATTAATTACATAAATATAATTTTGTGTTATTTTTGACACATTTTATTCACAATTGTATTAGTTTTCAAACAACGCGACTTTGGTCTATAATAAATATTAATACTGCTTTTGGGCTTAGCTTAGTAAACTGTTGTTCTGTATTTCTATTTTTTAAAGTTTATGAGACAAATATTGTTCCACTTCAACACAATGACAACTCAATTAACATTTAGAGTTTAATAGAAAATCTAAGGGAGAAAATTGTACAAGTCAAGTTTACGAAATATTAAAACCACTTGTGGGTTGAACTTCAGTTTGTGTTTGTAATTTTAAAGTTTAAGGAAATCTATTTAAAGTTGTTGCAATTATAGAGCAGCATTATCCTGCGGTGTTCTTGAACTGGTGGTTGTGACAACTCAGTCATTTCGTTATAACTTGAAACTAAAATGTCAAACTGAAAAAAAAGATTACTAAAGTTAACCTCTCTACAGTTTAAAAATTTAACAGAGCGGTCAGGTATCACTTTTCTCCATTTTGTTTTTAACATAAGTTGTTTTTTGTTTCACATTTTTAAAACTAATCTCAGCCATAACTTGTCAATTCGCATTTTATTCAAAAAAAGTTTTTTTTACGTAAACTTTTGTTAGTTTATGTAACAAACACTGTATGTTTGTTAGTTTTACAGTTCTGCAGATGGAAAGATGAAATTTAGTACCGGTATGTTGTTTGTCCTTATTACGGGAAATTTTTTAGTTTTTCCAAATATTCCATATGTTATACCAACTTTTCCAAATTTAGTTACCTAATTTAAGTATTCAATTGAAGAATGTGGCTTATAGACTTAAAAAAATTTAATTTCAATAAATATTGTTACCAATCTCTGAAAATACGTGCTGTGGTAGCAAACATTGAGGACTATTTCATATCGGTGAAATCATATTGGTCACATAAAGAGATAAACAACGCAGAGTGATAAAAACATGCGCGCAACTTGTTTCAAAATTTTAGTAGTTAGGCCTACTATAAAGAATTGTCATACATGACTGCAATTTCAGCAAAACTCAAAGCAATCAAAGAAGTACTTTTACCTTCTATAATATTTTTCATGTTTTTATCCTCGATTTTTTTGAGTAGCCTATTTAAAATCCAAATCGAACTACACTTAATTTTAAACACTTTAATAATATATAAGACATTTTTTTACAGTATTTGGCGCAATTTATTTTCAATACCTTCATCATAGAGAATGTTTTGAAATTCACTGTGCATCTGTTAAAAAAAACATCCTCTATCAATGTATATATTTGTATAAAATAGGCGTGTAGAATTATAGATGTTTTACTGTATTTGAATCGTAATATCACAAAACAAAACAAATCTTTTTTTTAGTATCAATAAACATTGAAATATTTTGATAAATTGTTTTTTTGTCTAAGCAATAGTATAAAAAGGAACAAAAACTTTATATACCTAACCGCTCACCACTAGGAGCGCTCAGTTACAGTCTCATGAATAAACACTCGAGGGATTAGAATAAAACAAAGGTTTACCTGTTTTTGCGGAATAAAAATAGTTCCACTAAAAACAGTTTCAACTTTATGCGACATTTTGTACGCGAAACATAAAGTAGGTCAGGTGCAGTTTATACACAAAAACAACTGCAGCATTTCGTTAGACAGAAACGTAATATTAATTATTTTGTCATTTATATTTATATGACTTTATTTATGTAAATAGAATGAAGAAAATCGAACGATAGATATATCCGTTTATAGACATTCAGAACTCAAGAATTATAATTTGATAATCTTTTAATTTTTCAATAGCTTTGGTTTTGAAACCATTTTTCACAATAAATAAAAGGTGTTAAGAAATTACAGAAACTTCCTAATTGTTGTTATTTTACAAAACTATCGGTTTTTAAGTTAGGATATGGAAAACCTGGAATTTGCATTTAATTTCTTACCATTGGTCCATCGTCATGGCAACGAGGAAATAACAGTGATAAAAGGAAAAGCTTACAGCAGTAAATGCAGTTTAGAATCTGTGACCTTGAGTAATGCACGTTCCATATATGTTAAATTTCTTAATATATTTGTTCACTAAAGTTTGATCGGATTTTATTTAAACTTGGCACAGAAATGTACTTTGGTAATTGTTTTGCCAGGTTAGTTACTCAAAAAAGTTCGTTAAAGTTTCATTTTGGCGGCCATTCCAATTTAAAAAAAAATATGATTTCATGATTCAGAGTTAAAATCTGCATAAATTAGAAATTTAAATTATTATCGAAGTCCTTTCTAAATATGAAAACAAATATGATGGCGTTCCGTACTTGTTTACACATTTCCGACGTAAAATAAAAGCTCTAAAAGTTAAATAGATTTTTAATACTGTTTAGGCATCCCTAGCAGTATTAAAAATCTATTTAACTTTTAGAGCTTTTATTTTACGTGTCCCCCCGGTAAAATGCTGCCTATGGTGGTAAAATCAGGTTTCAAGAGTTGAATGATATTTAGTAAGATTTGAACATTTCCACTGTAGTCTTCATTATAATATTCCTAACTAATGTACAAGGTTTAGACCAACAACTGTTTTACAGGCTCTCACTCAGGATTAACATAGGAATGTTCCATAAGTTAAGCCCAGTCAAATCCAGTGGCAGCATTATGTAAGTTCTTAGCAGGTCGATAAGAAAGATGTATAATTTAAACATTATGACCGCCTCTGGGTTGTACTTAATGGCAGTTCAGTTGAACATTGGGCCATTAAAAGTTAACAGTTTTATTACAGTAAAGAAGATAAAGGTATTGCACAACTTTCTTACATGTAATAAATTCTGTCAAGAACATACGGCAACGTAGGTCAAGCACTATACTTCAGACTAGTTGATCCTTTCATAAAAAAAAGCTTTTATTTTATGGTTATTAAAATAAAATTATTTTTAATAATTTACAAAAACTGATTGTTGTTTTTTTACCAGTATTCATTGAAATGTGTTTCTTTTTTACATTTAAAAGTTTGTGTCTTAAAAACTAAATAAATCTAAATTAGAAAACAAAACTGGTTTGTGGTGATTTTGTCGATTTACTCCTAAAATATAAATATCTTTTATTATTATTTTGTATTACTTCGAGGTAAGAAAATTCCAAATTTCGAGTAAATAGGGTAAAATGTTTTAAAAAATAAGGCAAAATTTTAGTTTTTGTTTTTAAATTTCTCGATTTACTTTTTTTAACACTTAAAGACTGCAGTAGATCAAGTTCCAAAATTCCAAAAATATTATTTAAATTAGAATTAGGTTTTATACGTTTTTTGATTTTAATGGACATTTAAAGCAAAGTTATGTAGATACAATTATACATGAAAAACAAATTTTATAAAAGTCTGTCAATATGTTTATTATGTATCTATGTGGTACACCTAAAACTGTATCCATATCTCAAAATCGAATTTTCCCACATCACAAGTAAATATTAGCCTACATGTTTATAAGTTTTATTACTCATTTTTTTCTTAAAACTTCTATACTTTATGCCATTAGACTAATGAGACTGAGGAAAAGAAAAGAGCTTACAGCAGTAACCCCAGAATCGAACCTACTACCTTGACGTGCGCAAGTTCATAGACACGCGGAACGATCAGTGTATAGCGTATGCCACTTCTGATAGCGTATGCCAGTCCCAAGTCATAAACATTATTTCTGTGGTTAACAGTACAGACTGAAAGCTTTTGAAGTACTATCGGCTGTGGGTTCCTTGTCATGAAAAAATCCTTTAATAGTTCAAAAACCGGTGGAAATCAATTACCTTAAAAGCAAGTTAAAACTAATGACAAAATTCAACTCATTCCACATAGTGTAGGATGATATATATAGAATGTTGATATCGATATGTTTCGATACATTGATACTAATAGTTCTAATGTAAATTGTGTAATTGATGTATTTTTTCTGCCATTTAATTAACTTACATGTGAATTTTTGTATAGTAAAACACATATATAATGTTTGAAGTTGTCACATTTAATAGATTTTTATTGATTATGATAACAATGCTCCTAAATACAATTTAACTATATTATATAATTTGTAACACGAAGATTGGTAAAAGTATTTCATTAGCTTTGTATTTTTAAGACAATATCAGCTGTTTTCGAAAATTATTTTAAAATTATTTTTTACAGAGTGTGAGGTAGAAATTCGTAACAAATTAAAAAGGGTCGAATAAATTTTGTACTTTAGTAATCCCTAAATCGTAATTTAAAATATACACAACGAAAGTATCAAGCAAAAAGAAGTATTAACTTTGCTCCAGTTAAGGTAATTTATGGTAGAAATAAATTCCCTTACCGGAAGTTTTCACGTTGTCTCTTTCACGGCCTTACAAATTTCTCGTTTCCTTTGGGTTTTAACTTGCTGAGGTGTGAAATTCTTTTAAAAGAATTCGATGAACACTTTCTGTTAGAGTTAGATAGAATTTAAATAAAACTACTCCTTTGTAATGTGTTGCCGATAATTCTTCCTTTGTGTCTTAAAGGTAAGATGTAGGATTAAGTACAAGAATTACAGTAAATAAGTCAGATACCTATAATAAAATAGTTAAAATAAAAATACGAGATAATATATTTTTTAAAAAATAGTTAGGATTTTATTATGCTGTTGAAACATTGATAAAAAGTTTAAAATAATTTTAGTAACTAAAGTAAGCTTGAAAAATGAAAATTAATTATATGAGAGAAAAAGTATTTTTAATTTAAAATTATTGTTTAGTTTGAAAATGGTAATTTTTCAAGACACAATATTCTGTTTAATTTCCCAAATATTAAATTATTATCGTGCTATGCATTAAAACATAAAAATAAAATTAGTTTACATAACCAATATTTTAAGAATCCATGTTAAGAATTTGTGTTACGTTTTTGGCATTTCATCGGTAATGAAACGGTTTTGAGGGATTTTTTATTGACATACGATTTTGTTGTTTTACATTTTTTTAAAACCGAAAACAGCAAAAGAAGAAACAGTTTTTGAAAATGTTTAAATTGTGCAAAATTGTTAAAATTAGGTGCCTTTGAAATACATTATCTCTCCAAATGTCATCGAAATTGGTCTTTTTTGTCTCCAATGACGTGTAGAAAGAAGCAGATAGACACATGGAGTGAGAGACATTTTTAAACTGAACGTGGAAGTACAATTTTCGACGCTAGATGTTTTTATCCTCTTGCTAGGGAGGGGGGATTGGTAATTTCCCCCCTGAGAAACTTAACTTTCTCAGTATGAAACGCAAGACTCTAACTTCAACCAGTCAAATGGGAGAGTTAAATGACGACATCGTTTGAAAGTAATTTAAATGGTAGTACGTTAAGTTTTGTATACTTATTATTTGCTAGGGATCAGTAATGAGGCAAAACGGTAATGGAGAACGTACACAAATTTATTTGTTCTGATGAAAATGCGCTTCATTTCTACCTTCCTGAGCAAACCGAACAGGCGAACCCCGCTCAGCTACCAACTAAGACAAACTGATAGACCGAGTGTGTAAGGCATGTATCAGGAAGAGATAAGCTAGGCTATTCAGGGCTACTAAGGCAAAAATCTGTCCTCACAATACTCACAGCACTAGTGGGATCTCTCACTAGTAGCCATCATCCTAACAGTTAATAAAGGACCCAGCGTTCATGAGGTTTGATAAATATTAAACCAAAGTACAGTTAACTATACAAATGGCAAATAAACTGATTAAAACTTATCCCTTATTCTTTATTATATATACCAAGGAAATAATATCTGTACAGGTTTATATAAACTGGATTGATTTACGGTTGCATTATTTATCCACCTTTAGCATTAAAGTAGAGAATAAATCATCCCATAATGCTTTAATTCCTCCGCGCCTTCACAGTGCGCATGCTTTATTGCTGCCGAGGTGATATTATATAACTTTTAACGACTGCACAATGCACAAAGTATAACTGCCATTAAATGCAACGTCAGGGTTTAGGTAACGCGAGCGCATTATATAAGTGTTAACCTTTATGCTCAGTGATATTATGACGTGAAGGAGCACATTTATGAAAAATGACGTCACGAGTCTTTTAAAACCACCTATAAAGATTTTCTTTATTCAAAGACTGACGTATTTACAATGCCAATCTGAATATGTACTAACGACCTGCTTAAAACTACCGTAAAGTTCTTAACGTTTTTTTTTATCAAAAAGACAACAATTATTTTTGAAAAAACTTAAAATAATTTAAATGAAGCCTTTTATACGACCAACATTTCAGTTAGGCCTAAATGTGATCAGCCGATTTTGAAAAAATAATGGTTTTTTACCAACAGTTTTTTTCGAGGTTGAAGCACCCATTTTTTTCGTTGCTCAAATAGACTAATTTTCAGCAAAATCTTATAAATATCGTGTGCTGAATTTTGAAAAATCCAAATACTCAACAGATTCATGTATAAAAACGTGTTTCGAACGGAATTTTGAAAACAATTTTGTCAAACAAGACTTCTTCAAAATCGGTCTTTCACGGATGACAACACATCCAAGTAAAAACTTTCTATGGAGGATATTAAAACGTAACGTTGCTTTAGAATCTCAAGATTGCTTTAAAATTCTATTTTGTGTTATTATATTTACTTATTTTATTACAATTGTTCATTGTTTAACAATCAAAGTGCATGCTAGTTAAACTAATCAGTTAAATGAAAGATTGGCGTTGCCGATATGGGTAAAATAACGGCAGTAAATGCGGCTATACGTAACGACCTTGATATGCGTACTTCATAGACGCAGCAGCCTTAGCCACTTCGAATATCGAGATCTTTATTTTTTTAAATAATAATTTTACAAATTTACATCCATTATATTAATATTTAAGTTTTCGGCAGGAATATTAACCACTTTGTGCAAAAATAACACTTCAGGTACAATATATCAAATAGTTCATATCCTGGATATAAAGGAGCGTTTTGTTATCTAAAAGAATGGCACTATGCATGATATACTAAATACAACGTCGCCGGAAAAAAAATTAATTACACCATAAGTAAAAACACATTCTGGTCTTGCCATAGCACTTAATAAATAAATAAATAATAATAATAATAAGACAAAAGAATGCAGCAATAAAATAATATGTTAACATAAATAAAGTAATAAATACTTGTGTAGAGTAGATTTGGTACAATAACTTGAGATACAAATCTAAAGCATCAAAACCTGATAAATCGATTTTCACATTAGGTCGATTTTAATGGTTTTTGTTTGCAATACATACAGAACAATTTGGCTTTGTGATACACAGTAATACTTTGGGAAGTGCAGTATATAATTTATTTTTATTTTCCAATATAGTGGGAAGATAAAATTAAAGTTTAAAGGTAAATGTATATTCACTTTGGCTTATTCTCCGACACAGTTCTGCACAAACAACGGGGTTATTGCTGAACAATGCGACCTGGATACTTGTACCCTAATGAAACCGCTTTCTCACCGATACACCGTACAACGTTCCGGAAATAACTGTACTCGTTTTAATAAATGCGCTCTAGGTTTTTTTTTTTTAACCGAAACGAAATACATAAGCAAGGAATTGTCAACGTTGTCTAACATTTATTTGTTTAGTAATTAAATACCGATAGAAATGCGTAGTCATTCAAGTTTTGTTGGTGATTATAATGGTAAAACGTATTTTCAATTAGCTATGAGATAAAATTTAAAATAATAGTGTTGGTATTTTTTTCAAAACATCGCTTCCATCCGTCATCGAGACAGCTCCGTTCATTTCTTTTTTTAAATAATTTGAAATGAACACAAATGTTCTTTTCTTAAGTGAAAAAATATTTTTAAATTGTATAAAACATCGTACAATTACTTAAAAAAGTCCAGTTATAGTTAACGTTTTGGTAAAAAAATAGAATTTTTGATAAAAACGTTTCAAAATATGAACCTGGTGTGCAGTTGTGTACAGACACAAATATCCATACATGCGCGCGCACACACACACACACACACACACAGTATGAGAATTTTTAACGAATTTCCACTCTATAAATGAGTTGTTGTAGTAAGACCTTGAATTAAGCGTTGATCTTGAACTGTAGATAATTTTTTTACGATAAAAAATAGAAGAATAAATGTTTAGATCTGGTTAAATTATGTAGTCATTACATAACATTGTACATTGTTATAAAACGTAAATATGGCCGTTTTTTATTTAAGTTTTTTGGATTTCGAAAGCAGTTATCAAATAATTGAAGTGTTTCTTAAACATTAACGAATCTTGCGTACAGTTTTAGTATTATAAATTTGGAAACAAACTTTAAAATCCATAAAATCTCGGAGAAAAAGTGAATATGATTATTGTTAATGTAATAACAATTTGATCAGGGAAACAGAAATTTAGCTCAAAAATTGATTTCAATAAGAGCTCCGGCATAATTTGTTTAACCTTTTCAAAGTAGCTTTAAGTCGTAATCCTAAACATATATTTTCTTTTAAATTAAAAACTTTAATTAATGCAGATGTTAACGCTAATTACAATGATAAAATAATATTTTCATATAGCCTAAGTGTTAAATATAATATTTTCATATAGCCTAATTGTTAAATATACTAGTTTTACAATTATATCAATCAGGGATTATTATGTTTTATTGTAAGATAAAACATGAATCGATGTTCGTGTACGTTTAGTTGATGTTGGTTATTAACAAATGATGGCTATTTGAAATTCGCTTCTATCACATCAACTAAGTGCGGCAAATATCTTTGAATCTGTTTATTCATTATATTAACAACACTGGTACTAATATAAAGACAATAATAACGTGCACACAATCGCATGCAATACAAAGCTTGAAATAACTACACACAACATGCAGTGATTTATCATCTGAGTAGATTATGACTACAATAAAAACTGGAACGTGTGAAGCCATCTAAAAAGTACTTACGTACACAACAAAGGCAGGAAAATCTAACAAAAACGTTACTTATTACAAAACAACAATTTTAGAAGTTCATCCACACGGTTGACGATGAAAAGGAATTTTACAATCAAAACCTCTCGTGTTAGGGGATTTGTAAGTGTGATTGATTTTACCTTACAGTCAGTTCTCATCGTATTATACAGTACGTATGACTTTAGATTTGTAGATATAAAATAAGCCTCACAACTGATTAACGTGATTAGTGCGCTAACGAATAAAATATAATAAAATTTTTAAAACAAAAGTAGTCTTTTTCTGTTTACGGGCAGAAAACGTTTATGTAATAAATCCAATAATTTGTATTAACAGTTATTATTATGTATTTCAAAATATCACAATTCCAAAATCGAAATACATTTTTCGTAAAGCTAAATTGTACGAAAATATTTAAATCAGTAAAAGATGCGTGTTTTTGTCAAATCAATCACGCTATTCTTATGTCACCATTTTAAATACTCATGAAAATAAAAGACAGAATCAAAATCAACAATACATTTTTTTTCATTTATAATACAACACAGAACAATAAATATTATTTTTATGTACGATACATTGAAAAAACCATTATAGTTAGTCAAAATACGTTAAAACAAATATAAGCTTCTAGTGGGTTCAATAAACGTCAAACAGCACAAATTAGAATAATAATTAATAATGTATATTTTTCCTTCCGTTTGAAATAAATTGAGCATAAAAAATACAAAAATCTTTCTTGCTTATTCTAATTTTCCTTAATAAAATTGTTTTGAAAAATACAGAAAATATGTTATAAATGTAGGCTAGCCTATTAAAATTTATTTGTTAGTTAGATGCGTACTTAAATTGTTAATTGAATATGATTAAATTACAAAATATGAAATATAAACCATATACGGTTCGACAATTGTAAACAAATCTCAATGGCTATTATGTTTACCAATATTTTTTCGTTTTTTTATATATCGTATATGTATCGTATATCGTTTCTTATCGTATATGTTTAAGTTATGTGTGAATAACGTGAGCATTTAAGCAAAAATTAATTTTAATCAATTTAACTATTTAAAAATATGAATAAAAAACAGACGTTTTAAACAATTAAGAAATTCTTTAAAAGTATGAAACAAGCCTAATTTAACTAAAAACCGATATATTCTTTTTACGTAAAAATCATAATACATCAAAATCAAAACTACATACCTCAAAATGACATCAATATAGACAAAAGTGAATGAAAGACAATTAGAAAATATAGCTAAATTACCAGTTCATCTGTAACGAATCGATTTTTTACCACCACAGTACTCTTTAAAGACTTGTGAAATCGTTAAAGTTTAATTTCTCTGTTATATTTACTTCTATTTAATAGCTTTTTTTTATTTCCTAAATTTTAAGCAATGTTAATAAGGAAACAATTGCATCCATGATTCTCGCTAAATTATAGGCAATTAGTTTATGAAGAGATATTTTTTATAGTATTTTTCCATAAACAGATGTTCTTATGACAACTATTAATTCTAATTCTGTTAAAATTAACCGTGTTGAGAAAGTAAGCAAGGAGTGATTTCTGTTAGTCCGAGAAGCAGGTATCGCTGTATAAAAGGAACGTTTACCTAATGACAGTAAATCTTTAATTTATATTAGTTCAATTAAGTTACAATATATCACACTTTCATTGCTCTAACAATTTTGTGCTTAATAGGCTGGTATGTATTATAAAGACGATTACTTTGATTAAAATATGTATTATTAAACTTATTTGTGTACCTAATATTAAATAACTATCTTGTACAAAGTATATGTAAGATATATTTAACTGCAAACGCTGTTACAACTTTGTACTGGATATGTTATATGATGGCTTTAATTATAATTTAAATATTTGTTATAATTTTATTGTAAATAACATTGTAATTATTTTGGTGTTCAAAAAAGCTAACAAGATGCAAGAGAGCGTTCGTTACATGATTCGAGAGAGAGAGAGAGAGAGAGAGAGAGAGAGAGAGAGAGAGAGAGAGAGAGAGAGAGAGAGAGAGTTAAAATAAAGAGTGTGACACAAAATTGGGTGTGGCGAGCTTTCTCGATGTTTTTACTTCGAAAACTCTAAAATACCGAAGCGATACTATCTAAACAAAATACAATGTCTGTGCGGGACATCACTTAGACTGTAAATGGACATTTGTTAAGTTTTAAGTCAACATTGTGTGGCAGACTGATGGAAATAGTTTATACAGCAGTAAATCCACCCCAACCCTCTCTGCTTGGGGTTGTAGAGTTACATTTAGTTGCCGATGCGAAGGGTTGCAGCAGTAAATTGTAATTATTTAAAGCTGAAATTGTTTTCGGTGGATTGGTTGACAGTTTACGTCAATTGGAATTGTTTACTTGGATGTTAGTCTTGAAAGTAAAATTATTGATTGACCTATAAAAAATATATATTTTTGGTAATCAAAGGTCGGACTTTTTGTAATTAATAATCGATGAAACATCCTAATTTCTAAAAATAAGCTAGTTGAATTTTAGTTTGTTTGTTTTGTTGTTTTAAGGCGAAAAGCACATTTAGGCTATTATCGCCTCCCTAAATGTGAGTGTGTGTAAATTGTGAAAGTTGTAAATATAGCGTTGTAAATGTAAGTGTGTGTTAGACTTGGGTACCGCGAGGAACATCTAAATCCTCTCAATAGGTGCAACTAGTAGGCACCCCCCTGCGGGGAGTTGAATTTTATGCACTCATGAAGATTCGTAGTTCAATTATAAACATACAGTTTTTTGGTAATTAAAAAAATAATGTTCATGTGTACGGGGTATTTTTGTAGAGGTTATCTCGTAATTTAAGAAAATGTTTGACATGTTTTCCCTACATTATTTCGAACATTAATTACTTTGGGTTCAAATATATTACAGTGACAGTAATATTGCGTTAAAAAAGGGCAGAAATATTGTTCTATCAAAAAGGCAGTGAAGAACAATTAATGAATAGAAATCCGACAGTAGAAAATAACCTATGAAAAGTAGGAAGTCTGGTGTTCTGTTAAGCGCCATCACAGCTGTTGTATTGTAGAAGCTTAGTCCCATTGTGAACGATGCCGCAGCTTGTGGTTTCTTATTTCAGTTAGACTAGTATTTTTGTAACTTGTGTTTGAATAATTATAAATGTAAAAACATTAGGCTTGGCACTTGGGGGTAGTGCCGACATATTGGGTCATATTCATAAAATAATTTAACTACATAAATTTAGAAAATACAGTACACATTTTTAAAATTAACATGAACAATAAACATAACCTCAATTTTAATGATATTGAAACAACATCTGCTGGGAGAAATCAGCTGTATAGAAGTAGCTACTTCAAGTTTACATATTTACAATAACATATATATATATATATATATATATATATATATAATTGTTATTGTTCAAATTGTTATTATACAAGTTTAGAAAATACACGTTTTTAAAATTAATAAGATTAATAAACCTAACATCAATTGAAATTAACTTGAAGACACTGTTGTGCGAAATCAGCTGCTTAAAAAATAAATTTAAGATGACGTAAATGTAAATAACGTAGTCACTTCAAGTGTACATAAGTTATATACAAGAAAAATTATATACGCTGTGAGATATGCGTTACAGAATCAAGCGTGACGCGAAAGCAAATTTTGTCAACAGCGATGTATATTCATTTTAACAACAAAAGTATAATGTAAGTACAAGTAAATATAAACCATAAAATAACAGTAAAAACCAAATTCTATAAAATTGTAAAAAACTGTGGCAGAGAACAGACTGACTGACCCAGATCAGTCGGACGTTAATTTTTAATGCCCGTTACATCCATTGAAACATTTATCCACTGCGCTACTTCATGAATTGTTGATGAGCCTGACAGTGGACAGCAGACCGTCAAACAAATACACAGTAATATGCATATTTTTTTACTGGTAACGTTTTCCTATTTCAAACGTTATAAAAGTCACATATGATTTACCTTGCAATAAGCAAAGTATGTTTAGAATCGGATTAAAACATTTTCGCTGTCATTGCCAAAGATCCGTTAGTTGTAGAACGCGAATTTAGGTCTAATTAATTCTAAAGTTTGTACAAAACTTACATTACAAATCTTGAAAGTCCTCACACATTTTAACTGGTCTTGAGAAATTAATCCGGATGAAGATATTCGTCATTTATTTCTCGATCATTAATTTTGGGGGAGATAAATATTAAATTGTATTACTTAAATAAACGGGAAAATTAAAAAGATCTAAGTAATTATAGTTGAAAATATTTCAACGATACCAAGTTTTTTCATTATTGTAACATAGCCACCGGACCACATATTCAAATGATTAGGATTATAAACATATTTTTCCCGTCAGTGGTCTATCAACTCACTTCATGAAATGTGGTGTGGGCCATACAAAATGTTAATTCCCTTTCGGACGTCGTTGCAGTCCGGAATGTAACGACGTACGAGTCGCGTACGTATGTAGCTTGACCAAGCCGAATTGCATAATGAATATTTTAAATGTGTAATTGTGCTCAGTGTTTGTGATGTATGTTTTAATGTTTTGTTTGACTTTGTGACGACCTCGACAGAGGGATTTAACATTTTGTATGGCTTGAAGATGAAACTATAGAGTTCCGAAACCGCGGTAGCCTTTATGAGGTGAGTTGATAGACCACTGACGGGAAGAATACGTATATAATCCTAATCAATTTTTTTCGTTTTGTCACTTACAATGTGTGCATATATACACACATGCGCGCGCGCTCACACACACACAAATGTCCAAAAAACTCTATTTTACTCAGAAATAAGAGGAGATTGGAAATATAAGTGAAAATCTTAAAAAAGATTGTGTGTGTGTGTGTGTGTGTGTGTGTGTGTGTGTGTGTGTGTGTGTGTGTGTATCGCGTGCGTGGGTATGATCGTTTATCCTAAACGAACAGGATAAAGTTTTGCAGTACGAAGTATTAATGCTAGTGACAAAGTAAAACCAGGACATATCTTGTGTTGCTATAAAAAAAAAAACTAAACACCTTGAACATGTTAAAGCCATGCCAAAGAAATAGAATTAAACATGTTAAAATAACAGCAACGCACGGGTATAAAGGTAGTAAAGTTTTTATAGATTTGTATTTAATTAACAAAGGATACACTTAAGCCATAGTTTTAAATTAGTTACTCTCTTTTCTGTTCGCTATAAATTTATTAATGGTGTTTATTAAAACGTATTTCCTTCTGTTTTCTTGTTAAACTAGTTTCATAATTTATTCGTCGTTTTTATTAATATTTTATGTGTTTCCTTGCGTATAGTGTATTCGGCACGTTTATGTTATTTATTCTTAATTAACATTATTTTACAGGATAGTATACATTATTAATTTATATATATTTTATTTCATAAGTGTAGTCCTTGCAAGCAGTTTGTTGGAATAAATGAAGGAACTGACACATCTCCACTGGCGTCTTACGTAAATATTAAAAAAAAGAAAAAATAATATTAAAGATAAAAACTTTTCGATATTCGAAAAATATTGAATTTTCTACAAAATTAGCCTTTATAAGTTCGCTTATATTTTCGTCAAACTTTAATATAACAGGTGAAAGAAATATGAAATTCGCATAACTATATTTCATAAGTTAGAATAATCGAGGCAAACAGCTGTCTTGTGGATTGATAACAGCAAATTTCCACAATTTTTTTATCTTGGCCTTTTTTGAAATTCTAATATCACCGTCATAATCACCATTGAAATTTGCATAAATTAGAATTGTAAATTTTTAAATTTCATTGTAATTACAGAAATAAACAATGATCGCCGTCAAAAAAGGTTTCATTTTCAACAGATTTTGAAAATCTAAAATGCTAATTTATGCAGTTTTTAACGCTGATTACAATGGTGAAACTATATTTTCAAAACGACTCGCGCCAAAAAACTAAACTAATAATTTTAAAACGACTAAAAAATGACCGCCATTTTGAAACTATTGAATGAACTTTATTGATTAACGAACTGTCCAAGCTATTTATAAAATTAATTTTTTCGCCAAATTTGAATGAAATCGGACTAAAATTGTAAACGTGAGCGAGTTCACACATAAACGCACATGCATATATATATATATATATATATATATATATATATATATATATATATATATATATATATATATATATATATATATATATATATATATATATATATATATATATATATATATATATATATATATATATATATATATATATATATATATATATATATATATATATACAGCAAAATTGTGTAATAATTTCAAAATATCGGTTATTTCATTTCTTCAACAAATTCATGAATGTTTTGTCTTTACTCTTTTAAAAAATATTTCATCATTGTAATGGGCTTTAAATTTTCAAAATTCCTTAAAGTTAAAAAATTAAATTTCATGATGGTCAGGATTATTTTTTGTATTTTCAATGAAAAAGTTCAATATCATTATATATTCAGATTTGAATGAATATTATAATGGTGATGTGATAATTTCTGAAAAGGTTAGGCCTAAGATGAAGGAGAACATTTTTTGAAATTCGCTTCTAGCACGTAAGCGGAAAGTTTGCTTGAGGTATTTAAAATATATTCTCTAAACCAGTAAAAAAAACAAACGCAGTGAAAACCGTTACAGTCGTACACTATGCAAGTTATTTTCTTGTTTTTTTTTTGTCGGTACGGATAAAAGTTAACCAGTGACGGGGAAAAATTAAATTCCCTGCCGAAGAATGCTTCTACAATTATCAGAGGCGGTAAATTACAAGCGAAGCGACAACACAGCGGACGTTGAAAAAACAAACGGTTTCAGTGCAGATGTGTCTGGTACGAGTGGAGACAAATTGTCTCCCGGGAAAAGAGCGATAAATTTTGTAAGGAATTTGTTTGCAAATTTAATATATTTTAATAAAATTTATTACTGTTTCAATAAGCTGGTCTCTGAGTTTTTACGGTGAAGGGAAAAGCCTGCTTACATAGTGAAACAAAATCACTCGGAAAAGAAGTTCATTGTATTTCTTTTTAGATTTTACGAAAATCGCCAAAATAAAAGTATTTTTAAGTTTCAGGTTGGTACATTCGTTTTCAGATTAGGTATTTTTTTAAATGATATTTTTGTGTGTCTCCTCTAATATAAACTAAATGACTGACTTCGTTTAATTTTAAGTTATATGTGCTATTTGTCACTTATATAGGGCTAATCCTCTAAGAGTGACTCAAAATTATGCTTTATTAAAATCAGTTAAAAGATTTTCTTTAGAATTGCACCGAAATTATCGTCTAGGCACATAAATCTAGCATTTCAAAAAACAGTAGACCTCGCATGCTTAATTAATGCATAGAGCGTTCCAAGAGAGAGAGAGCTCATTAGCTTTTCTGCGGTAATCGTAGTATTTACAAAAAAAATTCTGGACCAAACGTATTGAAAATTCTTTGTTTTTTTCAATTCCTACTATTAGTTCACACCCGCAGGGGTGCAGATTAGCTGCACCTATTGAGAGGATTAAGAAGTCCCTCGCGGTGCCCGAGTCTAACACATATTACACTTACAACACTACACTTATGACTTAACACTTTACGACACTTACATTTAGGGAGGCGATAATAGCCTCATGTACTTTTCACTTTAAAATAACAACTATTAGTTCACACTTTCCCTATTTATGTTTATTTATACATCTTGTTCAAATTTTCAATCGTTAATAAAATACTTTCTATTCATCCCGTTAAGTTCAAATAATTTTTTTTAAACTTGTAATGGATGACACTTGATGTTAATACATTTTTTTATCAAATATTAATGTATTTTTTATTATTAATAAAAAATATTATATTATATTATTATTATTACATTAAATATTATTATTATTATATTATTAAAAAAATATTTTTTATTTAATATTAATATTTTCGTCGAATATTTGTATCATATATTGTTTTTTGGAATCGCAGCACGCAGCTGTCTCGCTGACGTGATGGAAGCGCATGACCTAAGTAGGAATTGACTTTAAAAAATGTATTTTTTATGTTACTTTTTTCTATGAAACTGTCAATATACAGTCAGTATTACAGGAAGTAACCAATAACTACACTCTCACCGTTAAATCAGAGGCCGCCATCTTGAAACGGAAGTGAATTGAAAACATTTTACACATACATCGTATTGACTTTATAAAAAATGCCTTCATAAAAAATTTAAAAACAATCGGGAATGCATTTGGTTAAACTGCGTACACTCATCGTTAAATCAGAGGCCGCCATCTTAAATAGAAAGTAATTCCAAAATGTATAATTAACATGACATAAACAAATAACTTTCAATATATTTTGTCAATTTTTCGTTGCACATTTTAACTATATAGTGAGTATGGAACAAAAAAGGTTTTACACTATGGTGATGATGCGGAAGGTAATATTCACCTGAACAGCTGATTCACTACACAGCTGTTCATGAAATAACACTATTTTAACTAAAGTTTATACAATATTAATTAAAAAAATAATTGTTGCCAGTGTATAAATAACCACATGCAATAACCACTGTTGGTTTACTGTACTTCCTTTAATTTAAAGTAGTGTAGGTTGGTTCTTCTCGCGGGTGTTTTATCTCTTGGCTTTTATTGCCTTCTACTTCGCGTCTTGAAAACTTTTAACGACTTTCTTGATAAAAACTGAGGATTTATTAAACGTTCTCTTCTGCTGTATAAAATTATAGCCGAGCCCTTAAGAAGGTACAGTAAATAACGGCGAGTCAAGTGAGTGCTCAAAGATGAGCAGGATTATTTTTAAAGACTATACTCTGGTTAAGACGTAATAACGCTCAGCGGACGTCATTTGACGTAAAGTTGTGTTATTACTTTACCGAGACATAGTGGGAAGATTATTATAAAAAGCGAAATTATATATATATATATATATATATATATATATATATGTGTGTGTGTGTGTGTGTGTGTGTGTGTGTGTGTGTGTGCGCGCGCGCACTTGTTTCTGTCTCTCCTTATTAGCGAATTCCCATTACAAAATTAGCTTTGGAAACGGCCATGAAGTTAAAGACAATATTACACTAACCTTATTTTTTGTCAACGATCCTTTATAAAAAGATATTATGTAATACCTTTGATGGTGTAATGGTAAACATTGTATAAAATATAAGAAATACCTTTTATGCAAGATTTTATCCAAGATATTTGATAAAGAAAAGTCACAGTGTCAGTGCCAACCTAAAACCAATATTTTTAGACTTTAAATTAAAGGATCTTTAAAATTTTATAAATGATCCCTCAAAATAAGATCTTAAAGTCAAAATTGGTGTTTATATATATATATATATATATATATATATATATATATATATATATATATATGTATATATATAGGGGAGAGAGAGTTTTGTATTTTTTAAAAGTAAGTCTATGTTAAACATCGGATTTGATTTATAATTTTTTAATTATGACCAAAGTTTGAAAAGAATCTATTAAAATTTAAAGTTACAGTTTTTGTTTTTGCATAGTTAACGTTTTTAATTGAATATGAGTCAATGTGTGTGTGTGTGTAATGTTTTTGCAAAATTTATTGCTATGTTATTAAAAGTGTAGTGTAAACATGTCTCGTAACATTATAAAAATAAAGTGTTCAATTTGTTTTCGTAATGTCATTGTTTCTGAATTGATATAAAAATAAACTAAAAGGTACAATTATGGTTTACGTAATAAATGAACTATTATCGTTTTATAAAGCACAAATTGGAATAAAATAAACAAATATTGTGCAGAGAACCGTTTGGTTTTGTGAACAGAAACTTTTTAAACTGGGTTAGAAAGTTTTTATGCAGGTTGGAACTAGTTTAGGCAATTGTTGATTTAGCTAAATAGTTGTGTACCTGTGCTGTTCTACGGTATTTTGTAGGAAATAAAAGTTATGTGTAATTATTTTCAGTAAGTTTATTTGCTTGAGAGAAACAAAGCACTGAATACCGATCATCTCTTTTGGTATTGAGGTATTGCAACAAGAAAACTTACTTTTCACATGAATAAATCGTAAGAATTAAATTCGAAGTATTAAATTAAGTACGGATACAAATTACTCACAAAAAATAACTTTTTCAGAATTCTCTTTCAACCTTACTGACTTATTAACTGCAGTTTAAATTAATTTTCAATTGAGTTAATGTTTAATTGGTAATTTTGATTGCCCGCCATTTTTTACAAATAAGTTTTTAAAAGTTTGAGACAGCCTACTAACCATTATATCTAACAAATACAAAGATTTTCGTTGAAAGCTGTCAAGTGGTTTCGCAATGAATAACGGACAAATTTAGCATTTTAACATAACATACATTAAGGCGTCCAGAAATTTGTTTGAAATCAGTTTTGGCTTTCCAATGCAACTAAGAATTGTACAAACAAACCCTTAGAGTTGGTGGAAATAACTAGTTTTAAAATAAATCTGCAGCTTCTTATGTTTCTAAGAAGAAGAATATCCTACAGTTTAACGTAGCCTAAAACTTATAATTATTGTAACATAGCCACCGGATCACATATTCAAATAATTAGGATTATGACCTATTCTTCCCGTCAGTGGTCTATCCACTCACCTCGTAAAGGCTACCGCGGTTTCTAAACTCTATCGTTGCATCTTCAGGCTATGATACAAAATGTTAAATCCCTCTGTCGAGGTCGTCACAAAGTCAAACAAAACATTAAAACATACATCACGAACACTGAGCACAATTACACGATTAAAATATTCACCATGAAATTCGGCTTGGCCAAGCGACACGCGCGACTCGTACGTCGTTACATTCCGGACTTAATGTAACGTCGTACGAGTCAGGAATGTAACGACGTACGAGTCGCGCGTATCGCTTGACCAAGCCGAATTTCATGGTGAATATTTTAATCGTGTATTTGTGCTCAGTGTTTGTGATGTATGTTTTAATGTTTTTTTTGACATTGTGACGACCTCGACAGAAAGATTTAACATTTTGTATAACGGCCTGAAGATGAAACGATAGAGCTTCGAAACCGCTTCGTAGCCTTTACGAGGTGAGTGGATAGACCACTGATGGGAAGAATAGGCCATAATTCTAATTATATAAAATGTATCAAAAATTGTATTTAAAATATAGATTTTCATTGCAATCTATCAATCCGTGTATGAGTGAATAAATGACATGTAAGACCTACTTATACCCAAATGAGAGCAGTCTAGGGGTTAAAATTAGTCGCTTAACTTGGACTATTTTTTCTATCTGCAAAATCCATTTTTTCATTTCCAAACTGAAGCATTTTAAATTAAAACAAAATTCAAAACTTGTTTGAATTACATTTTTGAAAACTCATTTATCTACCATAATTAGAGTTAACATTAGAATTAACATGCATAAATTATCATTTTAAAGTTAAAAATTAAAAATAAAATACTAAAATGAACGTAATGACTTACTTTACGTCTGTAATTTGAACTTTAATGTTAATTTTATTAAAGGTGAACTGAGGTACCTTTAAAAAAGAGTAAGGAAAACTTGTTTATAAATATGTTAAATAGCAAAGCTACATATCGTCAAGGATTTAGCTGCGAGATGATATTATTTTATAACCTGTTACTTCCTTTAATATATTCACTAAATCAGAATTATAATAAATTGTGCTAAAACATAAGACAAAGTTACCATATTAAATTGATTTTTGATCAGAAAAACACAAAACAAATAATAAAAGAATATTTTAAGGTTTAGGCAAATGAAATTTAATTTCCAAATTTAAACAAAATCGATGAAATAGTTTATTTTCCAACGATGTGCGCAACAAGTTAAAACCACTGTTTTATCAAAGAACTGAAAACAGAGTTAAAAATAAGGTACTTTGTAACAATTTTCCTCCCAGGAAAAAATCTTATTTGTGGTTAAGGAGGAAAATATCTTTTGTTTACAAGAAAAAGTTTTAGTTGTGTATTTACATTTTATTCTGTGCAAATACTTTATCTACAGCCTATAGTGCTTAACTTAGTCGCATGCACTTGTGCAGTTCAAAAAGTTGTTTCAAAGAGTAATTCAGTACATATTGATTCATACTGTTGATACAACTTTAACTAAAAACTAACAAAGATTTTTATTACACAGACATTAAAAACGGAAATACATTAACGTACGAAAACTGCAAGTCAGACGAAACAAAATGTTTCCTTTTGCTTTTACAATGCACGTTGTTTAACTGGAATAATTCATGCGGCACTAAATCCCGTCCTCTAGTTATGGTTGTGAAGTTAACGCAACTATAATTAATTATTTAAAGCTGTCACAAAATGGACGCAATGATTTCAGTAAATTCATTATCAAGGCTTTATAATAGTTATATTATCTCGATTGATATCCATTACTGGATATATTTTACGTATTTATTTATTTTAACAACGATAAAAGCTTGCAGTTAAAAATATGCGCCACTATTCGTTGAAATCGGTACATTTAATCCCTGTTTGTTAATTTGTTAATGTTAGTGCATAGATGAAGGGATAACAGTATTTTATTAAACGAGTGAAGTAACAGGAGTGGTTGAAAAATAAATATAAATATTTTGTGTACACGATAAAACGTGCGTCATTTAAATTTTATGTACACAATCTACATATGTGAATATTCGATTGTGTAAATTGAATGTAACTTGTGAGTGGTAACAGAGAAATTCTAACTACACTTGCTATTTTTTCGTCAATTAAGTAGATTATCATATTTTTATTAAATAAAAATTTGGATGTTCATATAAGTTTTCTCATGGACGTATAAAAAAAAAATGACAAAAAATCCGTGTTACCGACTTTAAGAATAGTAATTACGCTATTGATTTTTTTTCATTTCCTTGTTGGTAGCACGACAGAGGTTTAGAGCAGATTACAATTTGGGTTAAATTTAGTCATTTTATTTTTAACAGATATTTTTGTTTTAAAGAAGTGATTTGCTTAGCGGCCATACATTATGCAGTTAGACTAATGTGGCCGTGGGATTAGCGTTAACGGTAAAGGTAACGCTTACAACAGTTCAAAAACTTTGTACAATATTTTGCACAATGTATTTATTTCCTGTTTATCCACATATATAGGCTCTGGCAGAGGCAGCTGGCGCGCTTAGCAATCTCACAGTACCTCTAGCTCATACTAATCTCACTTATCTACTCAACACACACACACACACACACACACACACACACACACACACACACACACACACACACACAACAAACAAACAAACACACACACACTCAGTAATGATTTCGTCCTCCATTAGGGGTAGTTGCATGGACTGTAACATAATCACTCGCTCCGTGAACTATTCAGTGCTCCGAAATGGTCCGTTGCCTCTGAATTTCTTGATATCCAGTCTTTGTCGTATGCACCGTTGGACTTCACGACTCCAGTACTTGTGTAGAAAGGCTTTCCTAACGTCCTTCCACGTATTTATATCTTTAAATCATGGTGAATTTCACAGCTTGACTAACTCTAAAGTTTTGTTTTTGGTTATTTAAGGCGTAAAGCACATTGAGGCATTTCGCCTCCCCAAATGTAAGTGTGAGTGTGAAGTGTTAAAGTCTTAAAGTGTAGTGTTGTAAATGTAATCGTGTTTTAGGTTCGGGTACCGCGAGGGACATCTAAATTCTCTCAATAGGTGCAGCTAGTCTGCACCATCCTGCGGGGTCTAAAGTTTAAAGCCATCCGAGTTGATGGTGTGAATAGCATGATGGTTAACCAGAAAGGAACTCTGAGAGATCTGACTACCTTTCAGTGTATCCTCGCCTTACTCAAATGGGAGGACCTTATTTCTTTAGCTATTTGTGGGTTTTCCCATCAAGCATGTAAAATGCAATTAGTGGAATTTGACTGAATAACAAAAGAAATGACCAAATGAAGCAAGACATCCATAATAAGTGTCAAGAGAAAGAAAAATGGACAGGGATTTAGTAAAGCAAGCATTTGGAAGCATCTCGATAAGGAACCTTACCAATTGGAAGTGGCGAGAGAACTACCCGCCTTGAATTCCCTCTAAATCTTAGACGTTATGAAGAAAATAGGACTAGATAAGGCGCGGTAGTAATAGTAACCCTACAAATTCATTCATTAATAAATACAAAGGTCTTACAGTTCTTATCTGTACGTGTAATGTAGAAACACTATTTATTTGTATAATTAGTTGTTTTTCATGAAAATCCACACCGTTTGTCATACACATTATTTAAATTTTGAATAATAAAACTATGAAACAAATCATTTTATGCACTAAAACTTCAAATTTCACTATTTTTTGTCCATTTTGTATATTCTATTTTTCATTTTGTTTTTTTTAATGGCAGCTAAAAATTACTTGGAGATAGAAACACATGAAAAATCGGCTGCTGCTATGATCATTTTATTTTTAATAGTTTGTAACAGTCAATATGTTTTCGCTAATGTTCTTACTGAAATTTTACAAAACGTATTGTCTAATACGCTGGCTATGTTTATGTTTTATGAGGAAGTCATTGCGAATTATCTACAGTATAATTTAATTTCGTAAATACTATTTAAACACAGCATTGTCGCCTGTGCTCGTGGCGATCTAAAATGCAAACCTAGTTAGTATTGTGAACAGAATCATTTGGCGACAAAATTTATGTGTAAGAACGTCTACAGGGTGTGCAGTAAGAAGGGTGATGGGGGGAGGGAATGTAGCACCTCTCTACTCGGAAGCGTTGTTTTTGCAGTAGGAGAGAGTCACAATGTGTCATAGTCCGTTAGGGAATATCCTACTCCAATTTATGCGTCGCTGATGACGACAGAAATAAACCGTGTTTATTGTACTAAATAAATGGCTCAAAACAAACGGCCTCGAAATTAATTCTAGTGTAAAAAAACAAGTTTTCACGGTATTTTACACATTAATATTCATGTTAGGGATTTTGTCACCGGTTTGTTCTTATTAAAATGTTTACAAAATTGTAAATATTCATAATTTTTTATTTAATATGTTAATAAATATTCTAGTCACGCAGCTGTTTCGACGATGTGATGGAAGCTAATCAAACTGGCTAAACAATTTAGTTATTACTAATGTAAACGTGCTATAATGATAAGAGAGAGATGTGATTGCTCGTTACTGGTGACATCTTGCAGCAGAGTGTTCAACTACAGTTAAATAGATAATATTACCGGATATTTTCTCTAACTTCTTCCCTCCTGTTCTCTCTGTTTGTAGTGATTGTAGCGGCAAATATTCCAATTACTTGTAAAGTAGCCTCTGATATCGAGCACGCTTTTTATAATAGTGGCTGTACTTCTAGGCCGTTTATATTCAGTGGTAATATTATTGACAAGTTCATTATACAATAAATTACCAGTAATTGGTTGCAATATTTGTTTTGAGTGTTCACTCAATTGGTTGCAATATTGGTTTGAGTGTTTAGCCAATTGGTTGCAATATTTGTTTTGAGTGACCACTCGCTTTACATCCCTTGCACGCCATTAGGCCTATTCAAACTTTGACTAAATCACCCTTGCTACTACATTATATCTTTATACATAATATGACATCAAAACCATTTCTAAATACCGTAATTTTTTTACCAGAGGCTTAGTTTTTCGCTGCAGTAACATTTTTTTAATCACAAATTCCCTCACGCATAACGCTAAGCTGATTACAGTGTGAATTCATTAGCTTGTATACAGCGTGTAAAAAAAATTTCGTATTGTTTAAATAATTTGGCTCCTGTAAAAGGTAGAGTCATTTTGTTCATTATATTTTCGTTCTGGTTCTACACTCTTTAAAAATGTAAAAAATATATTCTTGCAATTTTATTGAAAATATAAACTATTCAAGGACTATACAGGATCACATATTTTAAAACTCATTTTAAGAAAGAAATGTAAATTGATTTTGCATGTGTATGCACACTAGTATCCGAAATATTATCTGATATAGGCTAATTCACATTTTGCATAGAAATTAATTTTGGTAGATTAATATTTTGGAAGGGTTTGTTACTCTTCAAAATTCGACAAATTTTGTTTTCAAAATGTACGTTCATTCACTCGAAACCGACTTTTTCATATAGAAATTAATACGTTTTCTTTAGTAGTTTGAATGTTACAATCGATCCAAATTTAATTTTAAAAAACTTCACGTCAAATTGTATGTTTGCATTGTTGGTATTCTTGTGTTTTAGTAAACAAAATTGAAATCATCTGAGGAAATACACAGATGCTTATATAGAAATGTATTACTTAAGAAATAATACGATTTCACAATTATATTGAATTTTAAAATCTTTATTTATTAATATTAAAATTTTTCAATTGTATGAAAATGCCAATTTGTACGTTTATTAACGCTGACAACGATAAAATTTTAGTTTGAAATTCAACTTCAACGTGACTTCCAGATCACGCTTTTAAGAAATTGTTAATGCTTTTTATACGTACACAGCTAGTACATAATACATACTAGCTTTAAGTTTGTATGAGTGGGAATGAAGCTTTTTTATTTAAAAACAGATTTTTGTTGTTGGTAGAATATAACAATTTTTTCGGCAAAAAAGTCACATTGTTGAGTCTAAACCGTAAAAACCCACCAGCACCCTTGACATTAAGATATTTTAACTATACACCTAACATTTTACATGACGTAGCATTATCGGTATTGGAACGACCCATTTAGCTGCAAGAATTCTTGGAACTAAAATGTTTTTTTAATTAATAAATTAGACATTTTAAGTGCTCGCCATTTTGTTTTGCGTACAGTGTAAGGTAGCTTGAAACCTGCTAATAATTCTGTTTAATATTGAATTTTTTCAAACCCCATCGAAAATGCGGAAAATGAGCCTTTTTATATAACAGAGAAATAAATCGGACATTTTTAAATGCGTCATTTATGTTTAACCGATCTGCCGTGAAAATAAAATAAATTGTACAAATAAAGGAAACACATAGATTTTCATGTTTTAGTAAGAAACAATTTTAAATTACTTAACCGATAATTTTTTTTAAATCAAGTCTTATTGCATACTTACTTTATAAGGAATCCACCATGGAAAATTTAAACTTCGTTGGCATGTCGAAGTTCTTACGACATAACGAGTGAGGGAGTGACTTTGGCTTATAAATACGAGTAGATATAGGCCTACTAGTGTTTTTGTATGCCAGTGTATTTAACACTCAAGTTATCCTGATTTTAGTTCAGTTTTATTCAAATTTGGCAAGAAAATCTAACTTTTAATATCATGTAGGCCTACAAATTTATTAGATATCAAAATCCGTTTTTACAGTTTTAAAATAGCTGCCATTCCAAATCTTGAAAAAACTAAATTTTCTTAGTTTATACTTTTTTTTTGAAAATATTATTTTCGAAAATGTAGGCTATGAATATTGAATTGTTATGTTGAAACATTAATATTAATTGAATTTGATTTTGAAAATATTTAGTTTATTGAAATATTAAATTTAATACTTATTAGTTTTTTGCCATCGAATTTTCAAAAAATGTATAAAATAAAAACGTTTTTATTTCCATTTTTGTGGTAGGCGCTATAGGCCTATGACAGTTAAAGAGCCGCTCTGCGTGTCTTGCATATTCCATGCCCAGGTATGCATTTATACCGATGTATATAGGCTACCATTAAAATATATTTGCAACGTCCAAAAACTCTTGTTTAGTGTAATTTGCGTATTTTGTTTTAATGTAAGACGGTCTGTTCGGAGCGTGCAACAACAATCCTTGATAATGGAGTACTGTTCCGAAACATGTCAAATCTCGACTAAAAAATCACGTGACAGACCGAATAATTAAACAAAAAGTTATTAAGATTTTATTTCCGTCCTTTTAAAACATTTTACACTCTTGTAAATGTAGTCATATTCTACCTACAATATTCTACATATTTTAATATTTTATTGTTCCGTTTTACTTTAAGACGTTACAATATCTGCAAGAATCTCGCGTGATATTAAATAAGACATATCAGATCTAAGAAAGCAATACAACACAACACAATGACGCCATCATTTCATAAAATTCTCCGTGAATTTAATAAGACCTGCAAATTCTTTGTCGAAGAATTTAATAAGTTGTTTCAAAGAAAATATTCCCACAATGGAGTGAGATATAACTTGGATTAATTTACGTATAGCTGTATTGAAGTCGATAAGTGTAACTGAATTGAAAAGAGAAAATAAAGTAGGACCACTGTCAAATTAGGTTTTTTCGTTTTAGTCTTTTTAAAAAATTTTTACGTTGTAGATATTTTGTAACAGTTCTAAAAGTTATTATGTTGAAATCTTATAAAGCTTCAATTTTGAAATCATTATAACTTTACATTTTCAAGGTGAATGTTTTAGTTAAAATAATCACTGCTAGTTAAACAACTAATATTAAAAACAATGCCCATATGATATTGCTGATGTTTTTAGGTACCTTATCACCTCCCGAATCTGTTTTTATAAAAAATAGTCTTACTCGGAACGAGAGTCACTAAGAAGACGCCAGATAAGATTTTGTTCTTCTAGAAAAAAAATTATCAAACATCCGTGTGTTTCAATTTTGAACACAAGATTTCAATGTAATTCACAGTTTCCTCTATACTTGAGAAACACAAACACACACACACACACACACACACACACACACAGAGAGAGAGAGAGAGAGAGAGAGAGAGAGAGAGAGAGAGAGAGAGAGAGAGAGAGAGAGAGAGAGAGAGAGAGAGAGAGAGAGAGAGAGAGAGAGAGAGAGAGAGAGAGAGAGAGAGAGAGAGAGAGAGAGAGAGAGAGAGAGAGAGAGAGAGAGAGAGAGAGAGAGAGAGAGAGAGAGAGAGAGAGAGAGAGAGAGAGAGAGAGAGAGAGAGAGAGAGAGAGAGAGAGAGAGAGAGAGAGAGAGAGAGAGAGAGAGAGAGAGAGAGAGAGAGAGAGAGAGAGAGAGAGAGAGAGAGAGAGAGAGAGAGAGAGAGAGAGAGAGAGAGAGAGAGAGAGAGAGAGAGAGAGAGAGAGAGAGAGAGAGAGAGAGAGAGAGAGAGAGAGAGAGAGAGAGAGAGAGAGAGAGAGAGAGAGAGAGAGAGAGAGAGAGAGAGAGAGAGAGAGAGAGAGAGAGAGAGAGAGAGAGAGAGAGAGAGAGAGAGAGAGAGAGAGAGAGAGAGAGAGAGAGAGAGAGAGAGAGAGAGAGAGAGAGAGAGAGAGAGAGAGAGAGAGAGAGAGAGAGAGAGAGAGAGAGAGAGAGAGAGAGAGAGAGAGAGAGAGAGAGAGAGAGAGAGAGAGAGAGAGAGAGAGAGAGAGAGAGAGAGAGAGAGAGAGAGAGAGAGAGAGAGAGAGAGAGAGAGAGAGAGAGAGAGAGAGAGAGAGAGAGAGAGAGAGAGAGAGAGAGAGAGAGAGAGAGAGAGAGAGAGAGAGAGAGAGAGAGAGAGAGAGAGAGAGAGAGAGAGAGAGAGAGAGAGAGAGAGAGAGAGAGAGAGAGAGAGAGAGAGAGAGAGAGAGAGAGAGAGAGAGAGAGAGAGAGAGAGAGAGAGAGAGAGAGAGAGAGAGAGAGAGAGAGAGAGAGAGAGAGAGAGAGAGAGAGAGAGAGAGAGAGAGAGAGAGAGAGAGAGAGAGAGAGAGAGAGAGAGAGAGAGAGAGAGAGAGAGAGAGAGAGAGAGAGAGAGAGAGAGAGAGAGAGAGAGAGAGAGAGAGAGAGAGAGAGAGAGAGAGAGAGAGAGAGAGAGAGAGAGAGAGAGAGAGAGAGAGAGAGAGAGAGAGAGAGAGAGAGAGAGAGAGAGAGAGAGAGAGAGAGAGAGAGAGAGAGAGAGAGAGAGAGAGAGAGAGAGAGAGAGAGAGAGAGAGAGAGAGAGAGAGAGAGAGAGAGAGAGAGAGAGAGAGAGAGAGAGAGAGAGAGAGAGAGAGAGAGAGAGAGAGAGAGAGAGAGAGAGAGAGAGAGAGAGAGAGAGAGAGAGAGAGAGAGAGAGAGAGAGAGAGAGAGAGAGAGAGAGAGAGAGAGAGAGAGAGAGAGAGAGAGAGAGAGAGAGAGAGAGAGAGAGAGAGAGAGAGAGAGAGAGAGAGAGAGAGAGAGAGAGAGAGAGAGAGAGAGAGAGAGAGAGAGAGAGAGAGAGAGAGAGAGAGAGAGAGAGAGAGAGAGAGACTAAGACCTCACAACTTGCACTTCAAGTTAATTCAAGACTGCAGCAGTTACTGCCCTAAACTTTTCTCTTGCCGTTGACGCTTTTTTTAATCTTATTTGCATAAAGTATATACTTGATGAAAAAATAAATCAATAAAAATCAATAAAAAAATCAATATATCTAACCTACTAAACCTGTTGAAGTTTCATGATTGGTTGTTTTTAATGATTGCATAGCACTTCAAACCAAAAACGAACAGACAATAATATTTTTTATTAATTTTAAAAATCAGTCTTCACACATTGTCCTGAAGCAATAATTACCGTAAAAGCTGCCGTAATGTACCATTTGGAAATTTTCTTATAAATGATATTAGGCGACGAAATAAGGAAGCATTAACTTTTGCCCCGGTTAAGGTAATTTATGTGTTAGATAAATATCCCGACAGGAAGTTCCCGCCGCTTCTTTCACGGCCTTACAAATTTCCCGTTTCCTAAGTGTTTATCATCGTGAGCAAGAAGTGGATTTCTTAAATAGGGGGTTTTGAACAATACCTCCTAGTTAAAAAAAAAAAAATACTACAAGCGATTTTGGAAATAATTTGAAAAAAAATGTTTATTCATTTAAAATATTTCTTTATTGTCCAGTTGTATGAATAAAATTTATTTTAGTATTCGTTGTAAGATAATTATCATTGTAAGAAAAAGGCAGTTCATTTTTACATTATAACAAACATTTAATGAAGTTGATTTTCTTCACTACAAAACCAGATGTTTTAAATCAACAGTGGTCTTATGTTTATTTATATTATTATAGTTTATAAATAATATCCAGTTAGGGCAGCTTCATGATCGCATCATTGGGGCATACTCCTTCCATCTACTCCAAAACAGATGGACGGCTCTTGAGGCAGGTCTAGAACCTGATTGTTTTGTTACTGTTACAGAACCACAACATGGCCAAAAATCAAAAGCCTTCACGATATTTTCGTTTGTGCTTTAGTTTCTGCATGTATTAATGTATAATGAGATATGTGGTTTATTTTACTACTAGCTTAAAAATGCGTAGGCCCTATGTACTCCAACAAAAAAAACCAATAAAATTACATAATTTGTATCTTTTTCGGTTGAATTTTGTTAGCAACTGTTGCTACAACATTCAATTATGTTGCTTGGTCACCTACTTTATACCAATAAAGAATTACAATACGGTCCTTTTAATCACTTTCTGCTTTAAAAACAAAGAGAAAATAATAATAGAGACTCATTCACTAATAACGGAAGTGTAAGAATTAGGCACTGACACTAAACTAATACGTGATGGCAAAGCATTTGTGCCAGGTTGGCAACCTTAGCTTCAACTGTATACATATTTTCAAGTATAAGTTAAGTATTTCGAGAGAAAAATTGGAAACGCTTTCAATTTCGGTCAATAAAACAAATAGTATTTTTTACTGCTATTTAAATTGTGTATTAATTCTTTATTTTTTCAAATGAATTTATATTAAACCCAATTTATATATTATTATTATCTGCATATAGACCCTGTTGGATCACGCAAAGCACTCTGACTCATGTCCTGCTCCTTCTAATCCTCCACACCTCCCTCATCCTGTCCCCATGGATCCTCTTCCGCTCCTCCGTCCATTTTACCCCTGCTCTCTTTGGGATTTCATTCTCTGGGACCTTCCAACCGAGCATCTTTTTCCTTGCGTTCCTGTCTTCAAAGTCTGTTGAGTCTATTCCTGCGTCATGTAGATCTATTCTGACTTAAGGATTCTGTTGGCAAGTCTCGTTGTTGGAAGTCTACTGATGTGTCCATAGAACAGAAGCCTCCTTCTTCTGATATCTGCTGCCAGGTTCGATATCTTCTCTGTGGTCTTCCGGGAGTGCAACCTGTATCCATCTTCTGTTAATCTCGGGCCAAGGATCTTCCTCAAGATTTTGCGTTCTTCCCTCAAAATATCCTCCATGGTAGCTTTTGTGTGAAGTGCTAGCGTCTCGCTTGCATATAATACCTCCGGTTTTATGACTGTGTTGTAGTGTCTGACTTTTGTGTGCGTCGACATACATCTCTTATTGTAGATATCGCGCGTTATACCAAGAGCTCTCTTCATTCTCAGTAGCCGAACCCTTTGCGCAGCCTTTTCGCCACCCGTGGTCAAGAATTTCTCCCAGATATTTGAAGTGCTTGACTTTGTTTATCTTACCACACTTTGTGTTTAGTTCTTGAATATTTAATTTTGAACAGAAGAATTCGGTTTTTTTAAACGAGATCTGTAGACCGACCCTCTCTGCACATTCCTTTAGGACTTCTATCTGATTAATCGTGTTGTTTCATTATCTGTGAGTATGGCTAGGTCATCTGCAAAAGCTAGGCACGCGATTTCTGTGTTGTCCTTAGGTCTTCCAAGTCGAACTGGTTTCCAGTGCCTTCATATATATATATATATATATATATATATATATATATATATATATATATATATATATATTATATAATTGAAAAAATATTTGAGTTTACGTAGCACTAATAAAAAAAATTAAGGGAGAAAAAAGCGCAAAGGCGTAAATGTATAGAAAAAATGAAAAACAAGTAACAATGAAACTTCAATTATTCTGTAAGGACACGGTACTGTGCTTGAAATATAAACATTTCAAAATGAAAAACCAACAAGGACGCATAATAAAACAACAAATGCGATATCTAATTGCTCTAGGAAGTACTCGCAGATCCTTGGCTTGGTAGTGAAACCAAGTCAGGCGGAAAGGACGAAACATTTACTGACCTTGAAAAGCAAAAAGTGTAAGGATTTATTTTTTCAGATTTTTTGTTGTTATTATTTTAAGGTAAAAGCACATTGAGACTATTATTGCCTCGATAATATAAGTGTGAATGTACAGTATTAAAGTCGTAAGTGTAGTGTTGTAAGTGTAAGTGTGTGTTAGACTCGGGTACCGTGAGGGACGTCTAAATCCTCTCAATGGGTTTAGTTAGTCTGCACCCCCCTGCAGACTATTTTTTCAGAAATAGTATTACTGAAAGAAACTGTCGATTTAATCGAATCAACTTCCTCGCACTCTATAACTACTACTTATTTAATAAATTCAAATTAAGTACAAAAATTGATTAATGTAAAAGCTTGGATTCATAAAAGTCCGTTTTTACAGTTTAAAAATTACGGTCATAATAACTTTTAAAATGTAATTACTTTTTACCTTATATTTGCTTGAAAATCTGATTCCACCAACGTACGAGTATATCAGTGCTACAATATGCATGAATATAGTTTAAACATTTTCAGTTTTGTTGAAAAGGCGAAAGTAAATCTCATAAAAGTCATTTTTTTAATCAGTGAACATAGAAAAGTTACTATTTTTTCATAAATTTGAAATTACCGCCATTTTGAAACTGTTTTACGATTTTACAGTATAACTAACTAGTTATCAATATCGATTTTTGTGTAAAATTTAAATCAAAACTGAAATTTCAAACGTAATAATGCTAAAAATATTTTTTTTTAAATTAACATCTCCTAAAAAAGTGTATATAAAAGTCATGATGACGCTCATTCGAAGATCCCGGATCTGGATTTTACTATGACGACCGCTGTAATAGATATTTTTCCGGGGGATATTTTCTAATAACATAATTTGACACTGAAAAAAAATAACAGCTGGACAAAAATGGTTTGTTTAATATCATTTAACTTACAAAATAAATTCTTTTTAAAAGAAATTAATCATTTAATACTTTAAATTGTATAATGATACAATTGTATTTCATGATACAATATGAGAAAATTTGTATTACTGACTTCTGGTTAATTATTTGGTTTGGACTTGTATACCTAGGGCTCTGTGGTCGATGTAGTTAAGTCACCGGTCAGTCTGCTGCGTCTCTGAACTGCGCAACTCAAATACAAGTCTAATTTTTAAAATCACCATTAGTGGCCTGAATTGAGTTCAAATTTGAACAATATGGCTTCCGGAATGGTAATATTTAGATCCGGGACAATGAATTGAGCGCTGTTCCTGACTTCTAGACCAATGTGTAAAGGCTCAATGTAACCAAGGCACCGGGAACGCTAATCCCTCGTCCTTAAATAGCCTAAGTAAAGGGGAAGCTAAAAAAAAAAATGTATTTTAACGTTTTTATTAAATATCTGAAAATATAATTGCAAATATTCATTCCTAATTAACTCACATTTATTTTTTATAATAAAATTTGCACAAAACAAAATTTTATTCGCTTCAAGTTGTTTATTACAAAAAACATTTTCATGTTGTTTAGCGAAGCAATTAAGAGTAATTAAACAACCAATTAAGTTAACTTCTTTTCAAAGAAATATTGCATAAAACGGAGGAAACGATATACTTTTTATAAGAATTATGCTGAACTAGTGCAGCTAGTTTCTTTAAATATTAAATTAGTAAATGATTGAGATTTTATAAAATAATAGAAACTTATGAAAAGGGTGAGTGTTGAAGAAATAATTAACTCCATTAAAAGTATCTTATATAGACTTTATTTATTTATTTGTTGTTGGAATAATTGCTTAAAATTTACAAGCTATAATCCAGTTACTGAAACTGAAATTTTCGAAAAAATAATTTTTCGTAAGTATGAATATTGTATTTTTCATTATTTTATTAATAAGATTATTACATTATTTTTTATAGGCAACTTTTTTTAAGGCGACAAAATTCACGAAAATACTAATATTTGTCTTAAGTAGAAGTTTGTTTATGGTTGTCAGTACGTGCTGTAATGTTTGTATTGAAAACCTGCTATGTAGATAGAAATTAGCGATTGTAATATATTCAAACACCATCGGGTTTTTTTGGGCGAGAGTTATCTTATATAAAAAACTAATTCGATCTTACCAAATTATTTGTTCGTTATTATTCTACATAAAATACTGAGATTTCAAGAAACTTTAGTTTTAAAATTTTATAATTAAAAAAATAATACTATAAATTAATTCTTAATATTTATGAAAAAATCAATTAAAGCCTAATTCATAATAAACGTTGCTGATATTGCAATAATGTTATCTTAAGAACTATTTTGATATGTTGTAGTCCAGTTTTCCCCACCCTAAATTTCTGTTGAAAAGCTGTTGTTAAACAAGAAAATATATCGTCTGTAATAAAAGTCTAGGAAATATTCCCCTCCCCAAACCAGAGTTACAATGTTTTATCAAGTTTTGTACATTAAGAATATCAATTCAAATTGGTTTAAAAAAATGTGAATTAAGAGCAAATTAGTCATGAAAGAACTATTAACTCAAAGTACAAAAGTACAATGATCAGCATTGCTAAATTGTAATATTTATTTTGAATTTTGTTTGCTTTTCAGTCTTTTACATTAGAAATTTCACAGCAAGAAAGTTTTATATCAATTACAGTTATATTAGGTTAAATATTGTAGAGATAACGGGGTGTGATAACCACTTGCACCACGACGAAAGGGTTTACTGCGCAACTAAATCCTCTTAGGTACTTCCTTGACCATCCGCTGACTATTTGTTCAGCTGGAGGTCCTCAGGGTGCTGAAAGACACTCTTCTTCTCTTGTTGACAAAAACGTCTTGCGCAACCTGCACTGTTTATCTGCTGTATAAATTTCTACCCAGTTCAAATGCACCCTGACACTGCAGTGCCTAGTAATGAGATAAATGATTCTTCTGATTTGCTCTGTAAACAGATATTATCACTCTAAGTCTACCTAGAGGCACATTCCTTGGCAACAACACTCTTGTCTTGGTGTACGGGTCTCCTCAGTCTTGTAAAGGTTGCTTTCTTACAGTCAAGGTTCCCACGCAATGAACTTTTGATTACCAGTTACGTGTATTGCGCCAATACATACTTTAGGTATCTGAGCTGCATTGCAACCGTATGATAAATTACGCAAAGCACTCACTATTCGAGATACGTTCATGTAATTACAAATTGTTGTTTTAATAATCTATTTTTTAAAATTTCAATTTTATCAATTTTTAATTGATCCAAAGTCATAGATTTCTAAACAATTAAAAACGTAATTATTCACACTTATTTTTTTATTATTTTAACTAATTTAAACAAATTTAAGAAATTTTTTGCATGAAGCCATTTATTTACATCGAAAAATTATCTAAAAAACATATAACGCCAAACGAAACTGAGCTATGCGTTAAGCTACGCACAGGGTTGCCAACTGCTACGCCCAAACTTAGGCAATGTGTCATGGCAGCAGGTTTGCCAACCGCCGGGCATAAATTATGATTCTCTTTCTTGCAGACAATACATTATTAAATGTTTTATTTGTTCGTAAAAAGGGCCTGATTTATTTGGAAAAGAAGAGGCATACGTGCAGGCGTAGTGTTTTTCTTTCGTGAATTTGTTGCTGAAACTGTTTTAGAAGGTTATTAGAATATTCGAAGGTTTTATACGTATTAATAATTCAATTAGAACTTGAAGAAGTCTGCATTTGATAAAAAAATAAAATAGCCTACAGCTTTAAAATTTTTATTTAAAATTTAATTTTTTTTTTAATTTTAATGAGACTTGTGATAAAAATAGTTTTCATTTTACAACCGAATTTTCATTCCAAAGTACACACACACACACACACACACACACACACACACACACACACACACACACACACACACACACACACACACACACACACACACACACATATATATATATATATATATATATATATATA